>CM042017.1:41233031-41361442 GCA_023525715.1 Cichorium intybus | reverse complement strand
TATATATATATATATATATATATATATATATATATATATATATATATATATTAAAACTAATATAAAAAGAAATCTTAATTGATAAGAAATCATATTTTCATGATAATGAGTTTTTTTACCAATACCCTAATTCTATTGGCACGAATCACTTTCCTTTTTACACGAATGATTTGATTGAATAAAAACATTACTTTTATCAATGGCTATTTAATAATAGTTTAAATTATTTTTTTACTACTTTACGTGCAAACAATTATCTTACAAAATGATATCTATTTGTTTTCTTTTTTTTAAATATGCCCCCTCAATTTTCATAGGAATGATAATTAGAGATTATATAAAAATTTGTGTCATATAATACCTTTATAAATTAGTAAATAAAATACAATCCAAACATAACATTATAATATTTTATATGACATTTTGTTAAAGTTTCGTTTATAAAAAGTTAAACTATTTTTATTAAAATACATTATTTTGCATTCGCAAATAAGTCTTTTATATCCAAGAACGACATGTAATAAAGTATGAATGTCTATATTCCTTCAAATGCGCAATGCAATAATTGTAATATTCCAAGAGTGGAGATATCTGATAATTAATATGATATTGAAAGTTTAATAAGTTGATACATTCGCAAATTATAATAATATTTTATTGTATTTATCAAAAACATATTTTGTGTGCTACTTTCGTAAATTATGATATACTATCAAGTGTCAAGAACTATATTTAATAAAGTATACTTTCGGTTTCATATTTTTGACGTCAAAAAGTCAATTAAACCGAAAAGACTAAACCAATAACCAATTAAGTCGAAAAGAATAAACCGAAACTGCATGTTAAAATACCGCAAAAACCGAAACCGATTAACCGCAACCGAAACAATAACCGACGGTGAGGTTTTCATTTTTGAATTAACCGTAAAATTGCACCGGATTATTAACTGCGCCATTTGGTTATTGAAAATTTAATAACCATATTTGCGGTTAGCGGTACGATTTTGGCCAGTAACGGCTCCTAACCGCACGACGCTCACCCTTAGTTAGAATAAGAACACTAAAAAAGTTGAGAACGCGGATGTGATACTGAGTATATATATATATATATATATATATATATATATATATATATATATATATATATATATATATATATATATATATATATATATATATATATATATATATATATATATATATATATATATATATATATATATTCATTCGTGAGCAATGCAATATGAGAATAATTGAATTTTTTACATAAGTTAAAAAGATGGAGGTATATTGTGAAACTTTTATCTAAAACGAAGGGAACAAATAGAAAAAGTTAAATATTAAACTAAAATCAGATGAGATTGGATGTTTGAATATTGTTGACGTTTTGATGGGATGTCATTAATCAGCACGAATTCGTGCATAGGAGAACCCTTTGTGCTTTGATGGTTGTATTTTCATCTCTAAGATCTTCAAGTTTTGACCAAATCTAGAGCCACCAAAATCCAGGTATAGATTTGTTATTTTTTTGTTATAATGTAGGCATCGTTTGAAAAGAAGAATGCAAAGCATGAAAATATGAGTAACTTGGGTCTTTGCATAAACAGTCCTATGTATTTATTTTTCCTCATGTACTTTAATAACCTTTGTTGTACTACATGATTGTGATAGTGTTTACATTCTCTTTTTTGCAGTCAATTTGATGTTCAACGGATGGGTGTTTCTTCCAACTGTTTGCTTAGAATAAAACATCTTTTGTATTACACCCATTTCACCCATGATATGTTGTTCGATCGTTTTATGTAAACCTAAGATTTGGTTTTGATTTATATCTTTGCAAAAACTTGGGTTTGTGCTTTATTTTGAGAAACATATAGCTTTTATCTCAATACCTGTTTGTATCTTGATTTGTATGTATTCTTAAAATAAATTAATTTTATTTTTTTAAAAATCATTATGAAAACTCAGTTCGAAAAATCATGTGTAAAATGCCGTTTTATACAAAACATTTGTCATGTTTTGATCTAATATGTGCTAATACTCATATGCAAAGCATGATATATATATATATATATATATATATATATATATATATATATATATATATATATATATATATATATATATATATATATATATATATATATATATATATATATATATATATATATATATATATATATATATATATATATATATATATATATATATAATATTATATTTAAAATGGTTTAATAAAAATTGTTTTTTAACACTTGTATATTTTGTTTTTAAAAGCTTTAAAAGTATATAATATATTATAGCAATTAAAGTAAACTATGTTATATTTTGTTAATAAAAACGATCCGGGCTTTCTGATCTTCAACCTTCAGCACAGCCATATCCACAGCACCTGCGATCTGCACCTCAACCTCCTTCTCCCTTTCTCTTGATCGGAATTTCACTGAACCACAACTCCACTGCGATCCATCTAAACATCGCATAACCACAACATCTCTCATGCTTGCTACTTCCCTGCTACTCACGATCACCATTGCCAAAACCCACCCCCGTTCGATCCATTATACATATCGAGCAAAACGAATTTCCATACCTGCAACCTCCGATTCTTCCATCTTTGAGCCGGTTATACATCAACCGACACCGGTTCTGAGCTCAGGGGAACCTGACGACAGGATAAAAAAAAAGGTGAGTTTTTCTGTTCCAATGGCTGACGGAGGCGGATGGCAGCAACCAAAAAGACGAAGACGAACCGTATTTTATCGATTGAAAACTTCTGGGGGGCAAGATATCAAATCAGTAAGCGATATTTCTATTCCTATTTATATTACGAACTTTCCTGGGAACATTGGCAAAGCACAACTAATGATTCAGTGTGCGAAATATGGAACGGTGGTGGATATATTTATTTCAAAATACCTATCAAAGGCTGGAAAACGTTATGGTTTCATCAGGTTTATCAAGGTTGATGATCAAGTTAATCTTGCTAAACAATTATGCACTATATGGTTTGGGTCGTTTAAACTATATGCTTCGGCTGATACTCATGATCGTGGATTAAAAGGGAGCAAGAAAAAACATGTTGTCGGACCTAAGAAACAAGATAGGGTCTCTTATGCAGTCTCGTCAAATGAAAGATCTTATGCTGATGTGGTGCAACCCAAGGTGAAATCGATTGTTGCAAGGGAATCAGATAATATGTTACAATTGAAGGTTGGAGATTTCGTTTATGACAGTAAAGACACGGGGAAATTGATAATGGCAAAAGTGAAAAGTATTGATATGTTAGCCGTAATTATCAATAGGTGTAAGGTTCAAGGTTTTCCTGAAGTTGAAGTGAAGTATTTGGGGGGTCGCTGGATTTTGTTGGAATTTGAAAATGTTAATACATGTAACAATTTTCGAAATAATTTGACATGCCAGGAGTGGTTTTCTGAATTAACTAATTGGAATCGTGATTTTGTTTGTGATGAAAGACTGGTATGGTTGGATATAGAAGGTATGCCAATAAGATCTTGGTGCAAATCAAATTTTGAGAAAGTAGCGAATAGATGGGGTCAGGTGGTTTATATGGATGGTAACTTGGGCATTAGCTTAGCTGTGCATCGGCTGTGTGTTGAAACCAAAGTGATGGGGATTATTGCGGAAGAAATGACGGTAATGAATGATAATCATGTTTTTTTTTACGCATAAGAGAGGCGGTTGGGTTGTGGCCTACATTAGTTAAAGAGGAGGATGATGTTAGTTTAGAGGATGACCCACTACTGGATGCTAATGATTTTAAGGAAGAAGAGGAGGATGATTTGTTCCATTCAGAATATTTACAGGACCAGGGGGAGGAGAAAGCCATTACTTCAGATCCATTTCATGTCCGGCAACTAATTGAGGAAGAGACCAGGAATGTTCATGCTTCACGTAAAAAAGAAGACAATGGTGGTACGGAGGTTATAATTGATAAGGCGAAATTGGGTGATGTTAATATAAGTCTAGAAGGTAACATTCAGGTGGATCGAGATGTGTCTTCAGCCCCAGTTAGAACGGCAAGTTTCGAGTGCTCGTCTAATTCTTCAGATGATCCATCTTATCCGCCAGGTTTTTCCGATAATACAAATTTCGATGATAGGTTTGTGAAACATAACCGATGAGAAGATACTCCATGTGGCTCGTTTAATCCTGAAATGCATGCGATTAAACAACCTACTATGGTGGAGGGGCTTGATGTTCTAATTGAAATGGGAAGAGCCATGGGGTATAGTATGGATGGTTGTCTTAAAGATAAGCAGGATGTTATTAGTAGGATGCGAGTGTCTAAAGTTGTACAATGAATTGTATTTCTTCTAACATTCAAGGTGTGGGGAACGTGGAAAAATGGGGGTGGATCAAGAATTTGTGTAATAAACATAACATTAATTTTTTGTCAATTCAAGAGA
Organism: Cichorium intybus; assembly: GCA_023525715.1. Taxonomy (NCBI): domain Eukaryota; kingdom Viridiplantae; phylum Streptophyta; class Magnoliopsida; order Asterales; family Asteraceae; genus Cichorium; species Cichorium intybus. Next base: position 41,357,013 of record CM042017.1, on the reverse strand, counting down.
CAAAGGTTAGTGATATGTCCTTATCTTTGGTGCGGTCTTTATGGGGGAATATGCATTTCGACTTTGTTCATTCGAATGCTAGAGGACAATCTGGTGGAATTTTGGTAGCGTGGGATCCTAGATTCTTCATTAAAGGAAGAGCATTCGTTCATTCAAATTATGTGGCGGTAGAAGGGGTTTGGGTGGTAAATAAAATGGAAGTTTTAATGGTGGCTGTTTATTTTTCTCAAGAAATGAATAGAAAGAAAGTTGTGTGGCAATCGTTGATACGTCTTTTTTATTCATGTGGAAAAGAAATTATGGTTATGGGTGATTTCAATGAAGTCAGGGAGATGTCTGAAAGATTCGGTTCCGTGTATAATGCGTCGTCTTTTATGGATTTTAACCAGTTTATAGAAGATTCAGAGTTGGTCGATATTCCTTTAAGTGGGAGAGCTTTTACATGGTCAAATTCAGCTGGTACAAAACTCTCAAAACTCGACAGATTTCTGGTTTCCGATGGGGTGATAGAGGTGTTCCCAAATTTGGCGGCTAAGGTTTTAGAGAAAGGTTTACCTGACCATTATCCCATTTTATTATATGAGCATCATGTTGATTTCGGTCCCACTCCCTTTAAATTATATCATTCGTGGTTTGGTTTACAAGAATTTGATGATATTGTCAAAGAAATTTGGGCTATTCCAGTGATTGGGGAATCAAATGATCTTGTTATTTTTAAGACTAAGTTAAAAAGTCTTAAAAATAGATTGAAAGAATGGAGTAAAGTGCGAAAACAAGCAGAAGAAATAGAGAGAAGGAATTTAAGTGATGAAGTGTTGAACATAGAGACTCACATTTTGGATAAAGTCGCATCGGACGAGGAAGTTCATAAACGTCTTCATTTAATTAAAAAACTGTGTGATCTAAATCATCAAGAACATTTGGATTTGGCCCGAAAAGCTAAGATAAAGTGGGGGATAGAAGGTGACGAGAATTCTAAGTTTTTTCATGCTGTTGTTAAACGTAAAAGACGCCAAGTAGCAATACGTGGGGTGGTGAGAAATGGTTTGTGGACCGAAGACCCAAAAGAAATTAAGGCAGAATTTTATAAGCATTTCAAAGAGAGATTTGCTGCTAGTAGAGGTAATGGGCCTTCTATTAACACTGATGCTTTTCTAAAACTATCAAATGAACAAAAAAATGCTTGGAAATACGTTTTTCGGAAGAAGAGATAAAGAAAGCGGTGTGGGATTGTGGTAGTGATAAAGCCCCAGGGCCGGATGGTTTTTTTTTTGGGTTTTTAAAACGTTATTGGGATGTCATTAAAAAAGATGTTTATAGACTGGTTTGGTGTTTTCAAAGGTGTAAGAGTATTCCTAAAGGATGTAATGCTTCCTTTATCGCTCTTATACCTAAAATGACGGATCCCCAATTTACCTCCGATTTTAGACCTATTAGTCTGATAGGTTGTCAATATAAAATCATTGGCAAATTATTAGCTAATCGCTTAGCTAAAGTCATTGGTTCGGTTGTTAGTGCTGAACAGTCTGCTTTCATTAAAGAAAGGCAGATTTTGGATGGTCCTCTGATGTTGAGTGAGATTATAGCTAATGCTAAGGCATCCAATAAAAGAATGATGATATTTAAGGTAGATTTTGAGAAGGCTTATGATTCTCTTAGTTGGGAGTACCTTATTGAGGTGATGAAGAAGATGGGGTTTTCTGACTTATGGTGTGATTGGATTTTGGCTGCTCTTTCTACCACGAGAGCTTCAGTCTTGATTAATGGTGTCCCCACAAATGAGTTTGATGTTCATAAGGGATTGCGACAAGGGGATCCTTTATCTCCTTTTTTGTTTGTTTTTGCTATGGAGGGCTTTCATATCTCTTTGCTTGAAGCTAGTAAGGCAGGGGCTTTTAAAGGTATCGCTATTGGTAGAGAAGAGTTGGAAATTTCTCATCTTCTCTATGCAGACGACGCTATCCTTCTTTGTGAGTGGAATGAAGATAATGTGAGACGTATTACCCATATTCTAATTGTTTTCCAGCTTGCTTCAGGTCTCAAAATTAATTTGCTTAAAAGTAAACTAATTGGGATTGGAGTTAAATTCGAAACAGTAAAAGATATGGCAATGTTGGTGGGCTGTCAAGCTATTAAGCTTCCTTTTGTCTATCTTGGAGTGCCGGTTGGAGGTAATATGAATAGGTTAGAGTCTTGGAAACCTATGGTAGAGAAGTTTGTTCAGAAACTTTCTCCCTGGAAAGCTAAACTTTTATCTTTTGGTGGGCGTCTCACTCTTTTAAAGTCAGTGTTAGGTAGCACAGCTATCTATTACATGTCTATTTTTAAAGTGCCGAATACTGTCCTTAAGTTATTGGAGTCTTTAAGGGCTATATTTTTCTAGGGGGCGGATGTAGGAGAAAGAAAATTACATTGGATTGCTTGGAAAAAAGTTTTGGCGAGTAAGGAGATGGGGGTCTGGGTGTTGGTAGTCTTGAATCGTTCAATAAATCCTTATAATTCAAATGGTGTTGGCGGTTGTATAATAATAAGGATGCATTATGGGCTAGGACTATCCAAGCCATTCATGGCGACATAAGGGGAGGGAGTCGGACTTGCAAAAATTTTGGAGGTTTAAGCCCATGGGTTAATATGGTAAAGGAGATGGAACGTTTAAAACACAGGGGCATTGATCTTTATGATTACATGGTGCGTAAACTTGGGAATGGTCAAAACACAAGTTTTTGGGGGGATAAGTGGCTAGGGGATATGGTCTTTAAGGACTTATTTCCTAGAGTTTTTATCTTAGATAGTGACCCGAATGCTAAAGTGGTGGATAGGAGTTCTAAAGAGAAAATAGTGGAGGGGCTTGTTCGCGAACCAAGACCTGGAGTTCCACAAACACAATTGAATCAATTGTGTGATCTTATTCAAGATGTTAATCTCTTGGAGGATAGGGATGGTTTTAGGTGGGATCTAGATGACGATGGGGATTTTTCGGTTTCTTCTACAAGGAAATTTCTGGATGGTATTTTGCTCCCTAGTTCTAATGTGGGTACTAGATGGAATTGTTTCATTCCCATCAAAGTTAACGTGTTAATTTGGAGAATCATGAGGGATAAAATTCCTTCAAGGCTGAACTTGAGAGATAGGGGGATGGATTTACATTCACTTCTGTGTCCAGTTTGTGATATTGTTAGGGAATCGACAGATCATTTATTTGGCGGGTGTTCGTTAGCTTTGGATATTTGGAGAAAAATTGCGACTTGGTGGGACAGCCCTTTACCCAATAGTATTACAGCTTCGTCTTTAGCGTGTTGGGAGGATGATGTGTTGTTACAATCAGATGTTAAACGAAATTTCGATGCGGTGATTGGTGTTACATTTTGGTGCTTGTGGAGTTTTCGAAATAAACTGGTGTTTGGAATGGATAAACCTCGCAAGGACGAGGTTTTCGACGATGTTCGCTCTATTTCGTATTTTTGGATTAGAAATAGGCGTAATAATCGAAAATTAGATTGAGATTGTTGGATGTTAAATCCTAAACATGCTATGACTGTTTTGTAGTCTTGTTTCTCACTAGCTTCTTGCTAGAGATTCTTTAGTCTTTATAAAATTCCTCTGCCGTTCTAAAAAAAAAGATGTCGCCTAGAAGTCTTAGATCTATAATTATTAAAACTAAAAAATATATTAATATTTTCAATCCCTCTATTATGTTATTAAAAAAAAGATAAAAGAAAGATCTAAAACTATACACATACATCCTAATTTTTTGCATTTTCAATTGAATTCATTATTATTATTTATATAATTATATCATTTTTAATTTTTAATTATTTATAAATGTCAAAAAGGTATAAAAGCAAAATTGTATGTGCAGTCTATTAAACTAAGATTTAACAGCATAATATTATTAATATTGTTATTATATTGGATTGTTACGCCAATCATATTTTTTGGTTCAAATTTTTATTTACAGAATTACAGTGGTGTAAAGCCAGCCATTGTGGCGTATGTGTTGTCACTTCTTATTTTTTATTATTCTTATTTTTAATTAAATATGTATATTATATATTGTTTATTCAGAATTAAAAAAAATACAATAGTTCATTTCTACTGAAACGATGGAAGTGGATCGGGATTTTAACCTTTATTAATTGTAGACCAAAACGTAAGCTATCTAATCTAGAAATATTTAACCGAGTATGATTTGTATGAAAAACTAGCAAATCAGAATACTATTTAAGAAACGCTAGGTATTACCGGTTTTATTTAATAATCTTAGACTTGCAAAACAAAATTAAAAGATGTAAACTACAAGATAGAGAATAGTTATGAACGATATTTTATACAAAACTTCATAAATAGTATCTATCGTTTCACAGAATATCAAGTTTCGTACCTAACTTTTTTTTTTATCTCAAGGATAATCGTTGTGGTTTCATTTTTTTATCGTGGTTGGTCCCTCACCATATGAAATGACTTATTAACCATTTTTAATATCTTTTATAATTTCTTTAATTAAAACTAATTAAAAAAAATAATAATAAATAACACCTCACCCCGTCTTCCCCTCTCCCCTCCACTCCTCTCTCATCTTATCACCACCATTAAAACCACCGTCGATCATTCGAAAGCATCCAATTGAGAAACCAAATTTGGAACTCGTTATGTGTTTGCACATCGTCGTAGCTTTGAATTGTAGTTCCGGACGTTACACCGATGCCATTCCTTTGTTGGAACGTTCGATCGAGATCCCAAACATTGACGAAGGTCAAAAACACTCGCTCGCTAAATTCACTGGGTGTATGCAGTTAGGAGACACATATTCAAAATGCTCGGAAACATCGAAAACTCAATACTTCGAGTTTTCTCCTATCATCCGCCGGTTGCTTGCTTCAGTTTTCTCCTATCAGAAATTGCTTAATGTTTTCAAATCAGTAAAAGGTGTTTACAACAAAATTGAGAAATTACGTGAATCGAAATCGGGAAACTACGTGAATCATCCGATGGTTGCTTCAGTTTAACTTGAATATTACGATGTATATTGTATCGATGTTAAATAATCTTTTTAACTTGAATATTACGATGTATATTGTATCGATGTTAAATAATCTTTTTAATAGAAATATATTGCATTTTGCGCTAACAATAACGTATTTATGTTTTAATGTAAAACGGAAACGCATTCACTTTTAACTAAAAACATCGTACATTATAGAGGTATTTTAATGATAGATGATTATTCACCGAAACGAACTAATTGTCACCGCTGCATCACGCGGGTATGCACCTAGTATATATATATATATATATATATATATATATATATATATATATATATATATATATATATATATATATATATATATATATATATATATATACTACCTTAAAAAGGAAAAATGGTTTCTAAAAATGGAAACTCTTAAAATTAAGAGATCCAAGTCTTTCAGCTAAAAGTACAAATCATATATGCATACATTTTTATTCATTCGTAAAATGTTTGACTGGATCAAGTCAGTAGAATATTCCTGGTATGCAGGCTGAAATCTTTGCAAAATCGTACCTTACATCTCTCTTAGGTTTTGGCAACGCTGCAGTCTCCTTCACCTTCAACGCGTACTACAAAACCCACCACCAACCTCTATTACCACAATTTCCTCCACCAATTCAACCATCGTCTCACTGCACCACCACCGTGGCACCATCGTTTCTATGTCTTCCTCTATCTTTCTCTCAGTCTATGCAGTCTATGCACCACCAGACCACCGTCGAGCATATGAGTCGGGAAAATCGAGATGCAAGATATCTAGGATTCCGGCGAAATTTCCTTCATTTTCAATTATCTATGTTCGAGTCGTGCATATGCATACATTTGGGGTTCCATACTCACCCTTCAACTTATCTCTTCTCCCTCTCTATTTCTCTTTCAATTTTGGTTCATAGATATGCAAACATCCATTCATCATTCACTATCTATTCTAGAATTGTCATTCTCTGTGTCTTATTGTGTCTTATTGGTGTTCTGTTTCAGATCTTCAATTAACAGGGTATTAGGCGCGAGTTGCAGAAGGCAAGGAGGTAGAAGACATGAGAGAAATTCTCTCTCTATAAAATTTAAATTCAGAGTCATTAGAAATTGCATCGAAGTGATGGATTTTGCTTATTTTGTTGCCCGATCTGAGATCTCGGCCCTTCCCCCATATCTTGCGACCATTCTCTCCGTTCCCTTCTCCCCTCAGCATCCATCTCATTGCCGTCTCTAACCCTAAATTCCACACCCCACTTATCGCTGCAAAAAAACCCTCCACCATCTCCTTACAACCCCTAACAAAAACGAATTTGAACAGCCGCTACCTCCATCCTATTATTATGAAATAACAATTTAACTAATTTTGGATTTTGTTTTTTTTTTCACAGATGGTATCAAAACAATTTGTACGTAGAGGAAGTTACTCGAAATTTGTAATTCTAAGTTCTCACTTTCATGGATGCAAGAAAACAGCGACATAAGGTACACACATCATAAGCTATTCGTATACAATGCGCTACCAATTTTGTACAGGTACTAATAATTTTGTCCAGCGACATAAGGTACACACATCTAAGTTCTAACTTTCACAAATGTGTTCTGTTTGATAATTTTGACTTCTTATCCTGATCTGATTATTGTGACTTAAAGTATACCTTTCTTCGTTGGATTGTAGTTTGTATATAAATATATGATTTAGCTCATTATGAAATATATGAAAAGATATTTCAGAAATATGACTCTATTACAAAATATATGCCAGGTATAAGAGAAACTTGAGTATGGACAAGGAAAGACAGCTGCCAATTCTTGTCCAGGTACTGTACTCCTAATATTTTCAGAAATATTGGTTTTGATTTCATCTTTTCATTTACATATTGCTTAATATAATTATTGATCAATCCATGAAGGGTTGTTTATTTGTTTCACCTAATCTTGATCATATGACTTAATGGGTTAAGCAAAACATGGCTTTATATAGAAAGTCACTAACCTTATACCTATTTGTTTTTCTTCTTTATTCCTTCAATCTATTCTTAACATTAAAATTGCTGAATATTGTAAAAATAACAACGATTGTTAAAAAACGAGGGTTTCACAAAGCTAACTCAAGCAAATGTCAGTACACATTTGGTTGTTGGCATAGTAGCTCCTGATGTATTTATTCTTATATACTAACTGATTGTATCATGAGTCTTTTTGAGTTAATTGTTGCTGGAATATTTCTTGCAAATATTTGAAGGGGCATTATGTATTTGCAAACAATGCGGGTACGTTTCATCAAGCATTAAAGAGACTTTTTGGGTTAATAGTTACTAGAATATAAAATATCAATAATCATTACTCTTTTACCAGATTTAATTGGTATTGTTATGCCACAAGCAAGGCACAAGTGTGGGGTGTTTGACAACGCCTAGTAATGTCATATATTTTAGTCGTTGTTGAGCCCTATTCTTAGTGAAATTATATCATATATATACTGGTATTACTCACTTTTCGTGCCAGCACTTGTTTGGAAAGAAATAATGAAAACAGGGACTAAAAAGCGTGCAATTTGGAAGAAGTTGGAAGATCAAGGCCAAATCAGGAAAATACGTATGCGCGCCGCGGAAATCATCAAGGCGCGACGCGGTGATGAGGCGGTGGAACACCTTCAAATTCCGAAGAAACGGGGATAAACCCCTACGCGCGACGCGGGATCCATAAATGCGCGGCGCGGTCTCAAGATTTTTGCAACTATAAATAGAGGCTTTTAGGTCGAAAAACTAGTGAAGACCTGGTGTAGAATCGACCCCCAAGGCTCTTTGATTCCGAGATTCAGCTTCAAGAACCATCTTTTGGTATTTCTATGTTTTTACATTTAATTTTCATTTAGTTCAATAGTTAGTGATAGTGGCTAGTATCTTTGGGAGTGACAACCATTGATATTTAGTTCTAGTTTATGTTTTTAGACCCTTTGGTTACTGTTTTGTATCACTGGATCTGATTTTAAGTTAATGAATCATTTGGTTACAAGTAATTGCTTCTTTTCAGTATTTATGCTTGTTATTGGATTGTGAATGTTTGTTTTGTGTTCGGATGCTTGAATGACCTTGATTGGACTGGATTCCCTTGCTGATTTCAGTGACCAACTAGGGTTAGCTTTTGGTTTGGACTTAGCCATTGACTGTTCATTTGGACTTTAGTTATTGGTTCAGTTTATGCTTGGTTTGTGTTTGATGTTGAATTGCCTTTGTTTACTTCTGAATTGGAGATGTACTTCTGATTTCAGCAAGTGACTAGGTTTGGTTAGTAGTTTTAGTTTAGTTTATGCTCTTTGGGATTGATAGTCAAAAGTTAGGAACTAGGTCCTCTGACTGTAGCTGTAACACTGTAGTTGGTAATCTGTAACCTGTCTCGACCACGTAACTCCTGTGGATCGACCCTGACTTCCACTGTGCTAAGTGAGAGTGAGGTTTTCATATTTTTGACCGCATGAAGACCGCTGCGATGTCAAATTTTGGCGCCGTTGTCAGGGAGTTGTGAGCTTGAGATTAGGTGATTTGTAGGACTTGTTAGTTTAGTTTCTTTTTAGTTGGTTAGTAATTTTGATTTTTGGTTTTTTATTTTTTCGGGCGTGTTGCATTAGTGCATGCGTACCCGTAGGGGTGAGCAATTATCCCCTTTGCATTTTGACTCAGAGATTGAGCGAACTGCGCGTAAAATCCGTACATGTAGGCGTTTGAATACAATGAGTTTTAGTACTGTCAGTAGTAGTCTAGTAAGTGTTGCCCAGGAACCCTCGGGTGAGGCAACGGGGATGTCATTCATTCCCCTGGTTTCAGAATTTCACATTGGGAGCACAAGTGCTACTGGTGGTGCAGCTTCAGCCCCTGCACCTATACCTTCATGCACTCCGCCGTCGATTCCACCATTTCAACCTTTATCCCAACCTCAATCCACAAACCCATTTATATCTGCCATGTCTTGGGGAGCGCCGACCCGTGATGGCACCCCAGTATCTAGACAGCAAACACCTATTTCCCAACCCATTTCTTAACCAGCACCAGTACTTTTTAAACCTCAAACCACATTCCAACCTATACCACCGAAACAACAATACCAACAACCACCTCAGCAGCAGTACCAGTATCAAGAAGCTGAGGATACATATGATGAAGAAGACGAAGGATGGGTTCCAATAGCACCACAACAACCATGGAACCGAGGTCGGGGACCTCCAAGAAGAGCATAGCATCAACAACCACTACAAGGTCAGTAAAGATATAATGATCATCACTTTTACGGTAATCCTGCTCAACCCTTGTATTTTGCACAACCGAGAGGGCAATCGGTTGCATCGCACTTCCAGCCATGGTAGTAAGATGACTCGTCGCCCATTTACATTCCTGAGGATATAGAATCTCAAGTAGAAATTAGGCCTCAGTTGTTAGGGATACTACCGGAATTTAGGGGGTACAAACATGATGACCCATACAATCACTTGTATGAGTTTATAGCCATCGCCAATGCTAACACCCCTAGGAATACTAATAAGAACCTTTTTAGACTAAGATTGTTCCCATTTACTCTTAAGGACAAAGCAAAATATTGGTTTACATCCTTACCCTCGAATAGCATCACTACATGGGATCAACTCAAAGCTAAGTTCTTACAAGAATTCTATCCGGCAAGCAAGACGACGAAAATCAGGAGGGCTATTCAGGATTTCCAGCAGAAGCCTGGAGAAGCTTTTCATGAAGCATAGGACCGTCTAAAGGAGTTGATGAGGTCATGACCTTATCACGATATTCCCAAGTGGCAACTGGTCAAGGTATTCTTTGAAGGAGCAAGTGAGACGAACCAAGCCATGATTAACGCGTCATCTAGTGGCACTATTATGATGCAAGACCCGGAGGGGGCTTGGCGGTTTTTGGAGCAGCTAAGTAATGGCTTCAAGGCGAATTTTTCTACAAGGAAGACGGTAGGCACTGTTGCAGCAATAGGAGCTGATGCCGACTGGAAAAAGGATATAAAGAAGGAGATAAGTGAGCTCAATAGAAAATTTGATAGGCTTGTGTCTAGTCTGCAGAATGGACCTCAGAGTCAGCCATAAGGAGGTCAAGGAGGACCAAAGACTCAAGAAGTGAATCAAGTCTATGGTCAGGGTCAAGGACAGTATGGCAATGGACGAACCTACAGACCATATAACCAAGGTCTGCAAAATTTCAATAACCAGAGGCAGAACAACTACCAAGGGCAGTCATCCAACCCGCCCAGGCAGCATTAACCGAGGAATGGCAATACCAATGGAAATGGCAGCAGCAACAATAGGGGGTCCAATAATTCCATCAACAATGCCCTAGGGACGCAGGAGGATTTGGTCGCAAAAATGTATGAAATGTTCAATACAACACAGCAGCAATCGCAGGCCAATGCGAAAGCCATCGTCAATATGGAGAGGCAAATCGCCCAAATGGCTGAAGACCAATGGAAAAGAGATAATGGGAAGCTGCCAAGTACCACATAAGTCAATCTGACCCATGGTCAGCGGGCCAGGAAGGAACATGTCAACACTGTCGATGCTGAATGGAGGAAAGTCACCTTGGAAGATTTGCTAGAATCTGGAAATAAGACAGAGAGTAAAGAAGAAGAAGTTAAGGAAGAGGTTGATATTGAAAAGGAAAATAGGGAAGACGAGGAATTAAAGGAAATTCCTGTTGAGAAGGAAGCTCAACCAAAGGAGAATAAGGATGGCCAGGAAGAAAAACAGCCGATCATAGCTGGGATCAAACAAAGAAAGAAGGACAAGAAAGGGAAGACAAAGCAAGAAGCATCTAAATCGACAGGGCCGTCGATGAACCAACCGCTGTGGGATGAACTTAAGAACGCTCCCGAGGATACAAGAATTCTTCGGGAGATGTGTGAGAAAAACGAAAAAAGTAGTACTCCCACACCTGACACTGTGAGGTTGACCATTAAAGCGAGTGAGGCATTGTTGGGAACACTGCCCAAGAAAGAAAAGGATCCTGGGTCACCACTGATCACTGCTACTGTAGGAGACATGGTCATTAGGAACACCTTGCTAGATTTGGGAGCAAGTGTGAATGTGCCACCGGGATACTTGTATGATAAATACAAGAATGAGGAATTAGAGCCAGCAAAGACTGTGTTACAGCTGGCTGATCAGTCAACTAGAGTATCCCGAGGTAAGCTTACTAATGTCATAGTAAAGGTTGGGGATTTCTTTTACCCAGTGGAATTTTTAGTCATGGAGTATGAGAATCAGGAAGATGCGCCTGCATTGATATTAGGACGCCCGTTCTTGGCTACAGCTGGCGCTATCATCGACTGCAAAATAGGAGATTTGGACATCTTCTTCGGGTCGAGAAAAAGAAGGTTAAATATGTTTGGAAGTCCCATATCTCTACCTCAAGGGTATGACAATAAGAATTTGAACAGCAACTTGCTGATGGAGCCTAGGGTTAGGGACAAAAGAACAATATGGACGCGACCGGGAGAAGGAGGAAAAGAGGAAGTTTTGAAGGACACAAAGGAGCATCCATTGTCCACCATTGATAAAGAGCAGTTGCTGGACATGATGGAGATGTTGGAAGCAAGGCACCAACAGTATGAGAAGGACGCAAGGGAAAGAGAAGCAAAGGTCTTTCAGCTCCTGGAAGCCCAACAACAATAGATTAGCGGGGTTAGTGACAGGATCACTCAGCTCACTTCGTTGATGACAATGATGGCCCATAATTTCGCGCCAAATTACAAGGAGATGCCATCAGGAATTCAAGAAGAATAGGAGAAGGAACAGCACGTCTGGCTGAAGACGTTAAACTTAGCAATTGTTGGGAGGCAACCCATCTTTTCATAGGTTAGGTATTGTATTCTTAGGGATAATTAGGAAATTATATCATCGTTATTTGCAGGTATTATTGGTCCAAGGCAAGTGTGGGGTTATTTTGAAGAATTTGGATTTTTGATGACCGCGCCGCGATCATGCAAATTGCGCGCCGCGGGATCGTAAACCAACCCGATGCGCAGGGGTTGATTTGGGAGCACGCGCGCCGCGGTTCACTCATATCCGCACCGCGGGAATTGATCGGTCGGAATTCTTCGATATTAAGGTAAGCCGCGACACTATTTACACACACCACGCCTCGGAGCTCTGATCATCGAAAATTTCTCGTGTTTTTTCTTGCTCATTTCATTCCTACTACCAAGGTACATCATTCTAACTAGTTTTTACGTGTTTAAACTAGTGATTAGGCTGTTGATTTGGTTGATTTCTCCAAAAACTAAAAAACTTAGAAATTGCCAATGCTGACTCGTAGGGTGTTTATTTTGCCAAATAATGACCCTGGATGAGTTAGTCGGCACTTAAGCTACCTTGTAGTGTATTTGGATTGAGTGTAAACAGGTTAAATCGTGATTTTGGACTTGGAATTGGAAACAGCCGCTCGCCGCGCCGCGCCCTGGTTCTTGGGCCGCGCCGCGGTGCGGTGGGGAAGAAAAAGGACCTAAATTGCAAAATTTTTTCCTTTTGTGCAGATGACGTTCATATTAGACCATTAGTTTCTTCAGTTCCTCGCTGAGCTGGACAGTTCATGGAGTACATTTCACGGAGGGATGCCCTCATCGGTCACCGGGTTCTCGAGGAAACGATCATCGATCGGGACATTCTACAAGATGCTGGGCTTTGGGGCGAGATCGAGCCATTTTTGCACCGCACATGGGTTGATGGAGAGGCCAGGTTCACGTGCCGAGGCTAGGATAGGCTCATGGCTACCGAGGAGGACACAGTGTATACCGAGCTTCTGTTGGAGTTCCTATCTACTGTTCGTTTTGCACCGGGTTCTCAGGAGGCCTGTTCCAGGCTCGTACGGTTTAGATTGGGGGGTGTGCACAGGGAGTGCAACCTTTGGGAGTTTGGGAGGCGTACTGGTATATACACGGAGGCGGATCTACAGCACCGCCATTTTGTGCAGTTCCTTACGGCATGCATTCAGGGGCAACCCGAGAGGGCTGCCAATATGGAGGTTTAGGCACCATTGTCCAATGTATTCTACGAGGCAGGGACATCCAGAGAGAGTCATCTTCGCATTCCACTTCATCGACTTATACACCGTATCGTCTCCACCTCCATCATGCATCGGGAGGGGGGCGAGAAGGTGTCTGGCGAGGATATAACGTATCTTTGGATCCTCCTTGACCCCTCCAGGTTCCTTCACCTCCCGTTCGCCCTAGCCGTCTCCCTTTCCACCCGTGCGACGGGTGCATCTGCCAGCAGTCCCCTAGGCCGTGGGTATTTCATCACTCGCTTGGCCCGTTCGTACCGGATTCTTACTGCTTCGGTTGTGGCATCCTTGACCGCTCTACCTCCAATTCGCACCACAGCGCGAGCCCTGGAGAAGATGGGGCTCATTGAGCAGCAGCGCCCGGGCCAGTTTGTGAGGGTGGCGACTGAGGCACCCCAGGACCCCCAGCCAGCATATGCCCAGCGAGGTAGGAGACGCCGGAGGCCGGCAGCTCCAGCAGATCCAGCGCCACCACAGCCACAGCAGGAGGAGGTGACAAAGATGAGGCGACTGCAGGATCGAGTCGCTAGGATGGAGGACCAGCTGCAGTGGATCGGGGAGGTACTTTTGGAGTTAGCCACACAGCAGGGACAGCGCCCCCGACCATTCCCAGCCCGAGCACATGATCATGAGGCTGGTTCTTCCAGGCCACCAGGTGGCGATTAATGTCTTTTTCTTTTTCATTTGGATATATGTACTGTACCTATGACACTACAGTTTAGTTGTTTATATTTTATTTGCTTATTCTGTTTGCATTTGATGTTTTTGTTGAGTCATGCATATTATACCAAAATTGGAGGAGTCGTTCCAAGCAAGTGTGGGGTCGCCGTGCCCCCTCCACTTGCTTTGACTACTGGAGTGTTAACTGTTGCGCTACAACTCCAGAACGCGAAATCAAGGACCTTTTTGTTCGAATTTTGTACATGTGATACCAAGTACCAACCAAGTGATCTAGTGTCCCAAGGGGTAACTCTTTCTCCCTTGTTCTGAATATTTTTTTGTACAACGGGGACATTGTACGGTTTTAAGTGTGGGGTGTGGACGGTCGAAAGATTAATTTTTTGAAATTTTTGCAGAAATGACCGATTTTCAATATTTTAGCAACTTTTTTCAAAATTTTTATTAGATTATAATTTTGAAATAAATAGTTTGTGATTATTTATAACATTAGTATTTTTCGAGAGATACTATTTAGTTGTGATCATGCTATTAGTTGAGTCAAATAAGTTGAGTTTTAGGAGTTAGAAGATTGGACTGTTTTAGGATTGGATTTTAGGAAGGATTATAAATTAGTGACCTTTGTTATTCGAGCCGGTAGGTCTAAAATGGGTGGGCCTTACGCACCTTGCCACCTAAGATCGTCGGGCCTGGGATGGTATTTCCGAAAGCTCGCTACACTGACAACATAGAAAGTCATGGATAGTTCTTTAATGGCCTTAAGAATCTGAATGAGTACGTACACTTCATTGTGGACAGAAAATTTGTAATCAATGGTTCTCTAGAAAGCCAAGAATTCCAAATAACATTCCAATTATGTTTTCACGAACTATTCCACTCTAACTCATAAGGCAATAAGCTTTGAAACTGAACACAGTCAAAAATTGTTTGAATCTTAGTTAAAATCTATTAAAAACTCTCTTGCTTGGGGACAAGCAAGGCACAAGTGTGGGGTGTTTGACAACGCCTAGTAATATCATATATTTTAGTCGTTGTTGAGCCCTATTCTTAGTGAAATTATATCATATATCTACTGGTATTACTCACTTTTCGTGCCAACACTTGTTTGTAAAGAAATAATGAAAATAGGGACTAAAAGCGTGCAATTTGGAAGAAGTTGGAAGATCAAGGCAAAATCAGGAAAATACGTACGCGCGCCGCGGAAATCATCAAGGCGTGACGCGGTGATGAGGCGGTGGAACACATTCAAATTCCGAAGAAACGGGGATAAACCCCTACGTGCGACGCTGGATCCATAAATGCGCGGCGCGGTCTCGAGATTTTTGCAACTATAAATAGAGGCTTTTAGGTCGAAAAAACTAGCGAAGACCTGGTGTAGAATCAACCCCAAGATTCAGCTTCAACAACCCACCACAATTAAGGGGGAGTTTGATTCCAGATCTACTTTATCTTTCTAGTTTTATTCCAGATTTATAATTATTTGTTGTTCAAAACGAAAATGGAAGCAAAAAAACTCGAAAATATGGACTGTTATTGTTGATAATCTCAAATATAAAGTCAACTTTGAACAATTTATGGGATTTGTGTTAAGAGATCTGAAAATTAAAAATGATACACTTGTTTCGGGTGGTATTAAAGATGCATATAGAAGATTCGTTTTTCATCCATTAAAACATGAAATAAACAAAGATCTGTTATCAGAAATGATGATTGTTCTTAAAGATATTGATAAGAAAAAAGGACTGGAAAATCGAAATTCTACAAGAAAATACGTCTCTCTTGTTGAAGATGCAAGTGTTCTTCGTGCTATTCAATATTTTGAAGATGATGTTCTTCATCTTCATGTTTCTGGAAATACTGAAGAACACTTCAGATCCTTGTGTGATTCCGAACCTGAAAAGAAAGATGATGTTAAGGGGGAGTTTGATCTGAAAGAAGAGTGCTTGGTGAAAGTATTATTTGTTGCAAAATCCCCAAAAAGAACGTAATCTGAATCTGTTGGTTCTTTGATTTCAAATGATATGTTTCTTGGTATGAATCCCTATCGTAAACCCATTTTTGTTGAAAATCAAAGATATGAAAATCAAAGATGTTGGACTTCGAAGGATTAAGATAATATTCAAAATGATGAACAAAGTTCTTGTTTTAGATATTGTGTTCATAAGTTCAAAAAGAAGAAAAAAAAAGAAAAAAAAGCCAAAAACGAAAAGGATGTGGGTTCCCAAAATGAAAAGTTCCGAAGATGTTCTTCCAAAATCAGAAGTTAAAAATGTTGAAATTTTTTCTTATGTGGTTAAAAGGAAAGTATCAGAAGAATATGTTCAAAGAAGAAATTTATTGAGATACTCGGGATGAAATAATAAACTGTTTGAAGATTTTTTGGTTCCAACCAAAAGACCAAGAAAATTTGATGATTTTTTTTTAGATCTTCATAGTGGTGTTTATGAGAAATTTGGTTCAAAATATTCAAAAATGATTTGGGTTCCCAAAAATTCAAGAAATCATATAATTTGTTGAAGACTCCGAATTCTTGAAACTCTTCGGAACTGATGTGATGAAAATGATCGACTCCGAATTTTTAAAACTCTTCAAAACTTGCTGATGATGGTCGACTCCGAATTCTTGAAACCCTTCGGAATAGAAAGATTGTTGATCGACTCCGGATTCTTGAAACCCTTCGGAACAGAAAGATTGTTGATCGACTCCGAATTCTTGAAACCCTTCGGAATGGAAGAATTGATGATCGACTCCGAATTCTTGATACTCTTCAGAACTGATGAGATGGAGAAGATGACTACGAAGTGTTGATACTCTTCGGAACTGATGAAATGGAGAAGATGACTACGAACCCTTGACACTCTTCGGAGTTTTGATCTGTTCGGAGTAAAGAAGAGATGAAAGTAATTGGAAAAATATGAAGAAAAACGTAAGCATGTTTTGAACTCTCCACTTTACCTTTGGTGTCTGAAGCTCACACATTCTTCAACATGCTCTCCCTCTTCTGAACTTGTTTGTGAGCCAAAACAAAAATGTGCTTGAGAAGTTATCTTTAAACTCGAGTGAAGTATTCATGGGTCCAAGTAACTACACACGTTTCTCTCTCTTTGTTGTTTTATCTGAGTATTAAAATGGGAGAAGAAGACTGTAATGGGAAAAGGTATACACTGCAACATGCAGGGGCAAATGAATTGTTCTCATATGGAAATCAACATGATATGGGTAAACATAATTCATGGGAGAAGGGAGAAATACACGCATGCTTGTTATTCCTCTATTAACTAGTTATTATTTGGAAAAGGTAGCATGGGGAGTTGTATCTAGTTTTCTCTCTCTCTCTGGATGGACACGTCTCTTTGCCATACTTCTGCATCTCATACCCGACTGTTACAAGAAAAGCAACACCGCCAAGATCTTTCAAGAGATTTTCTGCTACACGCATGCGATTACAATTGCTGTGAGAGAATACATTTTCATGCACAACAGCCATGTGCTGTCACTGTTTCTTATTATCCGGTTACAAGAAAAAGTAGATTAGCCGATCTATGTGAAGTCTTTTTCTGTCACACGTGCCTGATTCCTCTCTCATTCAATCAACTGATCCTAAGGTGACACATCAAAAGCAATGTGATGTTTCTTTTTCTTTTGACCGGTCCTTTGCTATACTATCCATCTTGCTTTATCCGATTATTTAAAGAGCTGACAGTACAACTTGGGCCTGCCATACTTCATACAATCGTAACCTTGCTTCACAATAATCAAAAGAAAATAGAAAAATGGAACAGAAGGTACAAAGTCAACAGCTATCCTCTCTTCTAGCTAGTCCCATGCTCTCTCTCTTGGTTGCTACAGCACGTCTATATCTCATTTTTCTGCAACATGAGTCTTTAATGTGACTGAAATGTAGTTGTCCTCTTTATCCGGGTATTCAAATGGGAGTATACTACACATGAGCTGTGATATTTTCTTACTCCTTCAAAAGCAACAAATCATACAGTTGCGATTTCTTTTGTCCGATTCCTCATGAAGATATCCGATTAATGAGAAAAAGGTGACCAATTAATACATTTCACTCGGATTCAAACCATAATATATTGGATGATATTAGAACCAAGTGACGAGGCTTAATCTCATCCATGTTAATTCATGTGCAGCAATTGGGTTATTTTAATGATTCACATTAAATTAAATGGGCCACGATTCATATTAATGGCTTAATGCAAAACTGGGTTAATTACTTCCGAACTGGGTCTACTTGTTTTTAGATTTTTGGGCTAGGCATATTTTTGTTGGGGCCTTACTAATTTGGGCCTACATTCAATGCAATATTTGGGCGAGGCTATTTCTTCATGATTTTGGGCCATAGATATCTGATTTGGGCTACTTTTATTTTGAAGTGGGCTGATCATAAATGAATTTGGACTAAGAATGCTACAGTTGGGCTAATCACTCTGGGGCTGGACCAGAAATGAAAGATTAATTTCAAAGTTGATAAATCATTTTTCGAGAGGGAGTAATCGATTGATATTTACGGATTAAGCGTGTTCTCGTGACCATACGTTTTATGATCTCGCTGATCATAAAAAGGGAGAGATTGTTAGATATTAATTGGTCATTAGAGAAAATTACCGAAGAATATTATTTACGTGTTTTGTTTATTCGTTTCCTATGCCACGTCATCCATTACGATATTTGAGAGGGAGATTGTTGGGTGCAAAGTTCTTCATGTTTATGACTTGGTGGCATTATGAAGGCCTGCTTATGTTTATGGGCTTGTGCATTTGGCTCATTAGTTGGCTAGCTATAAATAGTGATTTTATTATTATTTGTAGCTAATGATTCTAGAGGGAGTATTGTCTTAGTGATAGAGAGAGAAACACACATAGTAAACCATATTGTAAAACTTTGATCAATTGAATCATTCGACACATTGGATCTTGATTGGTGTTCGTTATTATTTTGCATTTATTGTCAAATCGTGTTTCAACAGCGTCCTCGTGGTCCCTATCATTTTTTGGGTTCCTATCGGATCCGGACACTATATATATATATATATATATATATATATATATATATATATATATATATATATATATATATATATATATATATATATATATATATATATATATATATATATATATATATATATATATATATATATATATATATATATATATATATATATATATATATATATATATATATATATAGTTAGTTAGGATCAAATGTGGATTATAAGTATTGTGTGAATGTATTACCAAATATATAGCGTCCGATTGAAATGATCGACGGTCTTAGATTTAGGGGCTTCAACGTAAATATATAAAGCTTAATTAATCAGTTTTTACAATTAAACCCCTGAAAAATGTATTTTAGTCTATTAATCAAGAATTAAAAAAGGAAGTCAGTTATTATCTCCTAATTTGGTGGGATTTTTATTTAATATATATTTATCATATTATATGATATTGATGACGGCGATGTAGGGCAGGAGAGAACGTGGTATAAGAAGAGAAGGAGAAAGATGAGATAAGCGTGGATACAATTAATATTTAGTGAAATGATTATTATGATAAATTACCATTCTATCTTTTATAAATGATTGGACACAATTGATCACACACTCACACAATATTTAGTGTTTATATATGAAAATATATATATATATATATATATATATATATATATATATATATATATATATATATATATATATATATATATATATATATATATATATATATATATATATATATATATATATATATATATATATATATATATATATATATATGGTTGCGTTCAACAAGGGACTAAAAACCCACTTCATTTTTTTAGTTTTTTTAAATTTTCGACGATATTCTTTTTCAAAAATAAAAAACGAATATACCAAAATTCATTATTTTTTGTCCTCTATAAATAGACATCCATATTGATATATAAAAAATATTTTTTTTTTCATGAGTGAAGCTCGTCTGGATTCATTATGTGAATCTGAACTGTAAAAATTTGAATATGAGTAATTATTTTACTTTTAAAACTTTTACTACTTCAATATTATAACCATTTATAAGTAATTTACTTGAGTCACAAGTGGATTTACTCATATTTACACAAAAATTTACTCATATTCACATATCAATATCATATTATATTGAGAATTTACTTACAAGTTTTTTACTACTTCAACATTTTAACCATTTATAATGAATTTCCTCTGATTCACAATTGAATTCACTTACATTCACACAAAAATTTACTTAGATTCACATATGAATATCATATAGTATTTTAAATATACTCTGAAATATGAATTTAATTAATTTACTGAGAAAATTTTTAACACTTCATTATTTTAATCATTTATAATGAATTTACTTTTATTCATAAGGTAATTCAATTCATATTCACACAAAAAACTATTTATATTCATATGAAAATATTATATGTCATTGTGAACGCCAACAGTGAATAATAGAATTATAGTTCAGATTCACATGTGAATCTCAACTAACAGAAAATTTGAATATGAATTATAAAAATTTGAATATGAGTAATTATTTTACTTTTAAAACTTTTACTACTTCAATATTATAACCATTTATAAGTAATAAACTTTATTCACAAGTGGATTTACTCATATTTACACGAAAACTTATTCATATTCACATATCAAAATCATATAATATTGAGAATTTACTTAGAAATTTTTTACTACTTCAACATTTTAACCATTTATAATGATTTTACTCTGATTCACAATATAAATTATTTACATTCACACATCAGTTTATTCAGATTCGCATATCAATATAATATGGTATTTTAAATATACTCTGAAATATGAATATGATTAATTTAGTTAGAAAAATTTTAACAATTCAATATTTTAATCATTTATAATGAATATATTATGATTCATAAAGTTAATTCCATTCACATTCACATAAAAACTTATTCGTATTCACATGACAATATCATATGTCATTGTGAATGTCAACAGTGAACAGAATAGCAGTTCAGATTCACATGTGAATCTCAACTAGCGGAAATTTCAAAAAAAAAATCATTATTTGTATATCAATATGGATCTCTATTTGTAGAGGATAAAAAGTTATAAATTTCTATATATTCAGATTTTTTTTCGATAAAAAATAAGCCCTAAAATTTAAAAAAAACAAAAAAAAAAAAATGAAATGGGTTTTTTTATAATCCGGTAGATGCACGTCCACCGTAAAGTGTATAATCGTGTGGATGAGATTAGTCCCTTGGTACCATGGTTTATAATAGTCCCTTGTTGAACTTTTGCATATATATATATATATATATATATATATATATATATATATATATATATATATATATATATATATATATATATATATATATATATATATATATATATATATATATATATATATATATATATATATCAACGCATCGAATTAGGATTAGTGGAGAGAAGAATATATAAATCTTTTTTTTCTCATATAATAAAATTGCCACTAAAAAAATAATATTAATATAAGCATAAATCAATGAAAGATTAAACAAATGCATCTCTCTTTTTATTTTTCTTGAAATTATAATGAAAAAATTGGTCCAATGTTATTATACAAGAAGATGATTAGATGAGTGAATATGAAGGAAAAAAAAGAACTTACTTGATATTGGATTGCCATCACCGCTTGATTCGCCCTCCACCGCTTGGTGCTCCATATGATGTAAGTGAAGATATTTTCAGTGCTTTAGTTTGGCGATTCTTGCAAGTTGTCAAAGAATACTTCGGGGCTGTTTGGATGAGCGTTTGTAAATGACTTATTAGCTTATTAGCTTTTTAAAAAGCTAATAAGCTAAAACTTGTGTTTGGCTACGTAAAAGCGCTTTTTAAATTGGCTTTTCAGTAAGCTTTGATAAGCTGTTTTCAAGAAGTTACTCCAACCTGACTTTTTAAAAAGCTTATGACTTTTTGATAATAAAATTACAATAATGCCCCTAATAAATGATGCAACCACCATATAAGCTTATCCAAACACTTTTTAAACCTCCTTATCAACTTATTAATTTTTCCTACCACATAAGTTTATCCAAACACTTTTTTAAAAACTCCTTTTTGAAAAGTCATAAGCTCATAAGTACTTTTGTCCAAAAGTGCTTATGAGCTAAATAAGCTTATCCAAACAGCCTATTCCTCTGTTTTCCTATATATGTTTGTGAGTTTTCTCTCGGTTTGTATTTTTGGGATGATGAGCTTTTTCTTTGTGAGGTCGTTTAGAAATGGAAGAAACAGGGGATCCAATAGTGTTTTTTTCTCAGTGTTGAAGGGTTTTTGATGGATTTTGGGTTTATTTAAATGCAGTTCTTATTTAGTCTTGATGGTTTTTTTGTAATCATGGTTTGTTCAACGCAGTTCCGATTTGTATTGGGATGTGATTTTCTTTATTTGTGTTTGGATTTGGGTTTCAATTACCGTGTGTACCCATTTTGTTTTTGATTAATTGTTCTATCATCAAGGGTTTGAAGATCTTATTCATGATCAGTTCATGTATATGTGTTTATGTATGTGTGTTTGAGATTGCCTTCTTTTCTACTGAATTGAGAGGCTAGGGATGGGTAGGGGTGGGTGGGATGAATTTGGCGGGGCTCTTTAATATAAATTGAAATAATTTGATGAACAAATTCTGTTAAATAGTGAATTGGGAATTAAAACCCGTATGAATTGTAAACACGCGCGCCGCGGCCCATTAAGTGTCCGCGTCGCGTGGGCCGTGAACAGCTAGGGTACGGCTAGGGTTTCTTGTAATACCTATAAATATAAAGGCTGGTCATTAGGGTTTTGGTTGGTTGTCAGTTGTCAAGTCTGAAGTCAGTAGTCAGAAGAGGCCGATTTACTAGCAATCTAGGTACGCTCTGTAACACCTGTATTTAGCTCTGGAATAAAGAATACTCTCTCCTGCCCGTGGACGTAGGTCATCTTGGATCGAACCACGTAAATCTCTGTGTCGTTACTTTGTGTTTATATTTCCGCATTTATATTCTCGTTATTATTCCTGGGCAATAGGCTATAGATTTAGGTCTATTTCCTAACAAGTGGTATCAGAGCCGCGGTTTCAGATCTGTAGTGTTATAGATCTGTGGTTATTTGCGGTTTTAGGTCTGCGTGTTTTAGATATGGTTGTAGTTCTGGTTGATTGAAATCGGTAGTAGATCTAGGGTTTTTTCGGCTTCGCCGCGCCGCGACTGTTGAAAAACCGCGTCGCGCCTGTTGAAGGATCGCGTCGTCTGTTCAAAGCCCGCGTCGCGACTTGTTGAAGTCCGCGCCGCGGCGACGACAAGCAGTAAGCAGTTTTGGATTTACTTGTTTATCAAAGACTACAAGGATCGGTTGATTGAAGATGTCATCTCACAAGTTCGATTTGGAGAAGTTCAATGGCTCGAATGATTTCACTTTGTGGAAGGTTAAGATGAAGGCTCTTCTGGTTCAACAAGGATGCGCAGTTGCAGTGGAAGGAGAATATGCAAAGGACACAACAGATGCTGTGAAGAAGGAGATCGAGGGGAAAGCACATAGTGCTATTCTTTTGAGCTTGACGGATGAGGTGTTGAGGGAAGTTGTTGCTCAACCTACTGCTGCCGGTATTTGGAAGAAGCTCTGTGATACGTATCAGAACAGTTCTTTGAAAAATAGGCTGTATCAGAAGCAACGGTTGTACACTTTCCGGATGGCAGAAGGTACTCAAGTAAAAGACCATCTTGATTCTTTCAACCAGATTATTCTAGATCTTCAAGGAGTAGGAGTAAAGGTTGATGATGAGGATCAAGCCCTTATTTTGTTATGTTCACTGCCGAATTCACAAGAGAATTTTGTTGATACTATGTTGTATGGAAGAACAACAATTACTGTAAATGATGTGAAGGATTCTCTACTGTCCAAGGAACTCAAACGTAGAGTTTCTGGGAATGAGGAGAGATCTGGTTCAGGTATGTTCGTTGGCAGAGGAAGGACATCGGATAAGAAAGATTGTGGAAATCGGAGTAAGTCACGTTCAAAATCGAAAGTTTCTGCAAAAGTCAAGTGTTATAATTGCAAGGAGAAGGGTCACTTCAAGAGAAATTGTCTATTGCTGAAAGGGGGGAAGGGAGAAAATAGCAACAATGGCAGTGCGGCTATTGTTCAGGATGGTTCTGAAGAAGAAGACATAGGCGATGTGTTGACTGTTTGTACATCTAGTTCTGTTGATGCTTGGGTCTTGGATACTAGGGCATCTTATCATATGACTTTCCATCGTGACTGGTTCGAATCTTTTAGAGACTTGAAAGGAACGGTGAAGTTGGGAGATGATTGGGTTGCTCAGGTCAAAGGAAGCGGTACGGTACAGATTATGATGCACGATGTTATGGTCAGAAAGCTTGATTGCTGGTATGTTCCGGATCTTCATAAAAACTTAATTTCTCTTACTACTTTAGCAAAGAATGGGTTGAGATACTCTGGTGAGGATGATTGGGTGAAGGTCACCAAGGGCTCTCTAGTAGTTATGAAAGGAAAGGTGCAGAAGAGTGGGGTTCCTGTCTTAGAAGGAAATTCGGTTAGGGGAACAGTGGCGGTTACTCAATCCTTAGAGAGTAGTAATGATAAGACAGAGTTGTGGCATAGAAGGTTGGGACATATGAGTGAGAAGGGTATGTCAATTCTGAGTAAACAAGGGTTGTTTGGTGGTGAGCTAATAGGAAAACTCAGGTTTTGTGAAGCTTGTGTCAAAGGCAAGCAACGCAGGGTGAAGTTTAGTTCGGGTAAACACACAAGCAAGGAAATCCTGGAGTACATTCATTCAGATTTGTGGGGTCCCTCTCCGGTCGAGTCTCATAAAGGTCATCGATACTTTGTGACTTTCATTGATGACTACTCAAGGAAGGTTTGGATATATTTTCTGAAGACTAAAGACGAAGTGTTTGGGAAGTTCAAGGAGTGGAAGACGATGATTGAAAAACGGACCGAAAAATCTGTCAAGACACTTAGAACTGACAATGGGTTGGAGTTCTGCAATGCCCCGTTTGTCAACTTCTGCAAGGCGGAAGGTATAGTGAGGCATCACACTATACGGCACACACCACAGCAGAACGGAGTGGCGGAACGGATGAACCAAACACTGTTAGCGCGTGCTAGAAGCATGCGGTTATATGCTGATTTATCGAAGAAATTCTGGGCAGAAGCGGTTAATACTGCTTGCTATCTGGTGAACAGATCACCATCAACTGCAATCGACTTTAAGACTCCTCAAGAGGTATGGTCTGGAAAACCCTCTGATTATTCTGGTTTACGTATATTTGGTTGTCCGGCTTATGCTCATGTTAATGATGGTAAACTTAAGGCGAGGGCAATGAAGTGCATATTTCTAGGGTATGCACATGGAGTGAAAGGTTATCGTCTGTGGTGTACAGAAGAATGGAGAACTCCAAAACTTATTAATAGCAGAGATGTAACCTTTAATGAATCTGCTATGGTGAACCAAAGAGGAGGTGATACAAGTCATGTATGGAAAGATCAGGGTGCCAACCAGAAGGTGGAGTTTGTCACACAAATTCCAGACAGAATGGTGATAAATGAAGAACAGCATGTCGGTGATGATCAGCATAGACGTGATGAAACTCATGAACAGCCCAATGAGGATCAGTTTGGTGATGCTGAGGCCAATGGTGAGAACAATGAGGATGAATCTATAGCAAGGAGAAGAGAGAAATGGAACACGAAGACTCCAGCTAGATATGCTACATGTGTCACTAATGGTGATATTGGTTCTGTTGCATATGCACTAGCTGTTGGTGAAAACATTGGTACTGATGAGCCTCGGTCCTACAAAGAGGCGGTGGCAAGTAAAGAAGGATCAAGTTGGTTGATGGCGATGAATGAAGAGATGCAATCTCTTGAGAAGAATGAAACGTGGGATCTTGTTCCATTACCAAAAGGAGTCAAACCGGTTGGATGCAAATGGGTCTTTAAGAAGAAAGAAGGAATTCCAGGGGTTGAACCCGCAAGGTTCAAGGCACGGTTAGTGGCAAAGGGATTTTCTCAAAAGGAAGGAATCGACTATCACGAGGTTTTCTCACCGGTCGTGAAGCACAAGTCAATTCGGGTTCTTTTGGCTATGGTGAGTGCGTTTAATCTGGAGCTTGAGCAGCTCGATGTCAAAACTGCATTTCTTCATGGAAGCTTGGAGGAGAAGATATATATGTCACAGCCTGAGGGTTTTCCAGGTTCTAATAAGGATCATGTGTGTCTGTTGAAGAAGTCTCTTTATGGTTTGAAGCAGTCTCCTAGACAGTGGTACAAGAGATTTGATTCGTTTATGACTTCGCATGGCTACATTCGGAATCAGTTTGATAATTGTGTCTACTTGAAGCAGTTGTCCAATGGGTCCTTTGTTTATTTATTGCTATATGTTGATGATATGCTCATTGCAGCCAAGGACATGGCTGAAATTAATAACTTGAAGAAGCTTTTGGCAAGTGAGTTTGAAATGAAGGATTTGGGTGCAGCAAAGAAGATATTGGGGATGGAGATTCAGAGAGACAGGAAAGCAGGGTTGGTATATGTTTCTCAGCATAAATATATTGAGAAAGTCTTGCAGTCTTTCGGTATGGATCAGTCAAAACCAGTTGGAACTCCTTTGGCAGCACATTTTAAATTAAATAGAAGTACTATACCAACTACGGATGAGGAAAAAGACTATATGAGTAGAGTTCCGTACTCAAGTGCAGTTGGAAGCCTTATGTATGCTATGGTCTGTACTAGGCCTGATTTAGCACATGCAGTTAGTGTGGTTAGTAGGTTTATGAGTAATCCTGGGAAAGCTCACTGGGAAGCGGTTAAGTGGATCTTGCGATACTTGAAGGGGACTAAGGATGTTTGTCTGATCTATGGTGGTAATACTCATAGTAACTTGGTGGGATATGCAGACTCAGACTATGGTGGCAACTTGGTGAAAAGGAGATCGCTCACGTGTTATATTTTCACTTTGTTTGGAT
Organism: Cichorium intybus; assembly: GCA_023525715.1. Taxonomy (NCBI): domain Eukaryota; kingdom Viridiplantae; phylum Streptophyta; class Magnoliopsida; order Asterales; family Asteraceae; genus Cichorium; species Cichorium intybus. The sequence goes on along the minus strand of CM042017.1, from coordinate 41,330,235 downwards.
GTGCAGTCAGTTGGAAGTCAACTTTACAATCTACAGTTGCCTTGTCTACAACTGAAGCGGAATACATGTCAATGACTGAAGGTATAAAGGAGTGTATCTGGCTACATGGTTTGGTGGAGAGTCTGGGGTTGAAGGTGGAGAAGCCTGTCTTGAACTGTGATAGTGAAACTGCTTTGTGTCTAGCGAAGAATCTTGTTTATCATGAAAAGACAAAGCATATTGATATCTGGTTAAATTTCATTCGTGACATAGTTGAAGAAGACAAGTTCTCAATCTTGAAGATCGATACCAAGGTGAATCCGGCAGATATGTTGACGAAGTCGTTACCCAAGGAGAAGTTCGAGCTATGCTTGAACTTGGTTGATGTTCGCAGGAGGTAAGTCCCTACGGGGCAAGCTGGCAGGAGACGAGAGGAAGTTTTTTTGGTTTCTAGAGCGAGGTGGAGCTATGTTGAATTCGCAATTCAAGGTGGAGATTGTTAAATAGTGAATTGGGAATTAAAACCCGTATGAATTGTAAACACGCGCGCCGCGGCCCATTAAGTGTCCGCGTCGCGTGGGCCGTGAACAGCTAGAGTACGGCTAGGATTTCTTGTAATGCCTATAAATATAAAGGCTGGTCATTAGGGTTTTGGTTGGTTGTCAGTTGTCAAGTCTGAAGTCAGTAGTCAGAAGAGGCCGATTTACTAGCAATCTAGGTACGCTATGTAACACCTGTATTTAGCTCTGGAATAAAGAATACTCTCTCCTGCCCGTGGACGTAGGTCATCTTGGACCGAACCACGTAAATCTCTGTGTCGTTACTTTGTGTTTATATTTCCGCATTTATATTCTCGTTATTATTCCTGGGCAATAGGCTATAGATTTAGGTCTATTTCCTAACAAATTCATTATAAGGATACAATAACTATGAGGGCTTATTTTGTTTAAATCATGACAAAAGCATGTAATCAGACCATAAACTCTCGAATTTAAAAACGACCCACACAATTTAGAGCTCATGACAGATATACCCAATTCCTGCTCATACACACAAAATACAACCAATCATGCATTACAAATTTGATCTCTAAAAGTTTTAAAAAATGATCCTAAAATGTTACATACTATTAGAACTTTTAGTAACTGTAAATCTTGAAAAATGAGCAACCATTCTGACTTGTTATAGAGGTAGTCTTTCCCGTTTCATCATAAAGTGACTCAAAAAAATAAGTGTAAAATAAAATAACACATATAACAACAACATTTTTAAGTAATTAGACTTCAATTTACCTATTCCCTTTATTCCAAGAAGGAAAATATTTTTTTTGTATTAACCTTATCTTGAAATGCAAATTTGTTACAAGGTTCGTGTAGAAATTGATGCTAGCATTTCCTATCTTTCCAGGGCTAAACCCTAAGGCCCCGTTTTTCGATGGAATTCAAAGGAATTTGGATCCACTTCCTACAAAATACTATGTTTGGTTCAAGTTTTAGGAATGAATTGGAATCCTTAGGCTGGAGGGAGTAGTTAGCATGTGCTGAACATGCTAAACTTGCCACGTCAGCATTCAGCAAGTTTAGCACATTGCTGAACAAAAATGGTGGTAGCAGTCAGAGCATGCTGAACTTCATGCTAAACTATTTTATTAAATCTATTTTTTAAATTATTTATATTATTAAAACCAAATATAAAATAAAAAAGTACCATGTCATTAAAATTAAAATGCATTACATTAAAATTAAAAACATAAATTAAAACTTAAAACAAACACATTTAAACTACAAACTCCTCATTGAAGTGATATCCCAATTGCCTCGCTGCATCCTTCTTTATTTCCATCGCGATTTGGATGTTTAGGATGATTTGGTATTTTCCTTTTGGCTTGAAGACATGTTGAATGAAGTTTGAGTGTGATTTTGGAAGAAGAGAGGGGATGATTGTGTGAATAAAAGAGTAGAATGGTTGTGTTTATATAAGGGAAGATGTAACGGCTAGTTTTTTTTTTTAAACGGCTAGTTTTTTTATAAAAAATTTTGAATTTTATAAAGGTTTTTGTAAAGGTTTTAAAAGAAATTGGTTTGGAAAATGGAAAGTAGCCGTTGGAATTCGTTTGGCGAGTCGTTGAAATGTTGGCGAGGGAGTGGGTTGGCGAAGGCGAGGGCGAGGGTGGCGGTGTGGTTTGGCGAGTTTGGCGGGTGGTTTGGCGAGGCCGAGGGCGAGCCTACACCGCCCAGCCTTAATTGGGGTAAGATTTCGTTGAATTGAAAGAGTTTAATTCCATTGGTTTGTTGAGGGAATTAAATGCCTTGAAGGTAGGAATTCACTTGATTACCATTTTGCCCCTAACTACACACAAAAACTCCTCGCTGAAGACGATTCAGTTCACCTCTGAGGAAAGAAGGGTAGCGGAGGCTTACATTTACGAGGTATTGGATACAAACACTACCTTCATGAACCAGGCCTCTATTTCTGATTCTCCGACTATTCAACATGCCTCGATTTGACTTAGGGTCGCCGGTGAGTTCTCTCTCTCTCTCTCTCTCTCAATGGTTATCATTGAACAACTTCCCCCTCCCAATCGTCACCGCTGAACATGAAATCGATTTTGGAGTCCTAATTTTTGAAAATGAAATCGATTTTGTATATTCCTGATTTTGAATTTCATCGCTGGTTTTATATTCCTGATGAACATAAACACGAAATTGGAACTGTACAATGGTTGTATATTCCTGATTTTAGATTTGTATGCTGGTAGTGTATTCCTGATGAACATAAACAAGAAATTATAGCAAACAAACAGGAAATTGTAACTGTATGTTGGTTGTGTATTCCTCATTTTGGATTTGTATCTTAGTTGTATATTCCTTATAAACATAAGCGCAAATTTGTCATATTTGTTAGGAATCGGACAGGGTACACGCATCGAAAATACACTATCACACACACAAACTCACGAAAATAAAGCAAGAAGAACACAAGGATTTTTACGTGGTTCGGATTCGGTGCAAATCCTACGTCCACGGGCTGCAACTAGAGAACTTTTATTAATACTCACAAGATTACAATTTATAACTCTTGTTTTGAGCTCAAGTGGTGCATCTATAACCCTTTAGCTATCCTCTATATATACATGTTGGAAATGTATATAATATACATGAGTTTACACCTCAAGTTTGAAAAAAAATCTTCACTTTGAATTCAAACTTTACCTAACAATCTCCCACTTGAAAATTTTTAACATCTCTCATTAATCTCTTAATATAACAAGTATTCCAAGCTTCCAGTTCCCAAGAACAAGCTAAACTTAGTCAATTTCCTAGTTGCAGCCACCCCTCATTATCAAGTACTAGAAAGGCCAGTTGAAGCTCCCACAAGCTCCAACTCAGTCGTAGCCAATCCCGCTACCGACTCAGTCGTGGTCAATACCGCCACCGACTCATCCCCTGTCTCAACCGGCTTGGACACTCTACCGGATCCAGAGATACACCGAGGACCACTAACACTCTACAAACTTTGCAAACTTCCAACAGGAGAGAATTTTTCAGTCTTAGTCTTCAAAATCCAACGGCTCTTTGTAACTGTACCCGGAACACACCCCGTGCTCCCACTGTCACAAAATCCCCTGAATGGTTTAGACTTTCCGACTCGTTCAGCTAACATCCCCTTGGCTCCAGAATTCATGTTTGCAAAATGAACTCTCTTAGCACTAGATTTAGCGAACCAGATTTTGTCATGCTTAACGGGGACGGTCATACTTCCCTCAGCAGGTACCTCAACCATATACAATGACCCACGCTTCATACCTTGAGCAATCACCGAATTACCATTGACCACCCTCCATTTACCACCACCAAACCTTACTTCTAGTCCTTGTTTATCCAACTGACCAACAGAAATCAATTCCTTCTTCAGCTCCGGAATCACCCTGACATTCTTCAGGTTCCATGTAGTTCCCAATGAAGTAACCATATCAATATCTCCCATGCCCGTTACTTGAAGCATCTCGTCATTTGCTAACCGTACCTTCCCAAAATCTCCTTTTTTTAGATTCACCATCGTTTCTCCGTTGTCCATCGCGTGAAACGAAGCCCCTGAATCCATGACCCAAGAGTCTACAGAACTTTCCATACTTAGTATTAGTGCATCATCCTCAGACACACCCTCAGCACCAGCAATGTTCAATTCTTTCTTTGGACATTGACTCTTAACATGTCCCACCTCTTGGCAGTTCCAGTACTTCACATTCTTCCAAGTTCTAGATGAACTTCTTCCCCGACTCCCACTGCTCCCACTATTCCTGCTATTCCCTCTACCTCTTCCGATATTTAATAACTCAGAAAAAGAAGATCCACCTTGATTCTTGCGTCTGACATCCTCGCCAAGAACCAAATCTCTAACCCCTTCAAAAGTCATACCACTGGTCCCCATTGAACTTGTAACAGCGGTTACTGTTCCAGACCAGCTATCAGGTAGTGAAGCTGGTAGCAGTGAAGCTTGAGTCTCGTTATCAAATTTAGTTCCCACAGATGACAATCTGGACAGAATTGAATTTAGATTGTTAATGTGAATCGTAACTGAGCTGTCTTCATTCATCCTTGTCGTGAACAATTCCCTTATCAAGAACACCTTGTTAGCCGCCGACGGTTTCTCATACATGTTCGTCAGAGCATCCATCATACCACGCGCCGTGGTTTCCTTCATGATGTTGAAAGCGACGCTCCTTTCCAACGACAATGTAATAACCGCCTTAGCTTTCTTGTCCTTTGAGTTCCACGCATCTTCAGCAGCTTTTTCCATTTTCTCCGGTTTGTCTCCAAGTACCACATCCAAATCTTTCTGATATAGCAATGCTTCTAATTGCATTTTCCACCAGCTAAAGGCAGAACCGTTGAACTTCTCGATTACAACCTTGTCTTCAGCCATTACGACAAACAAGAGACAAATCTTTTATAGTACTTTTGTGTGACAGAACAGTACTCTTCAAAGTACCAAGACACCTTTAATACGATTAACAGAAATTAGTTTCTGATGTGGAAGATCAGACAAAACTGCAACCACAGAGCATACTCTAATTTCTAAAACCGAGACCTCCTCCAAAACCTGAAGCTCTGATACCAGTTGTTAGGAATCAGACAGGGTACACGCAGCGAAAATACACTATCACACACACAAACTCACGAAAATAAAGCAAGAAGAACACAATGATTTTTACGTGGTTCGGATTCGGTGCAAATCCTACGTCCACAGGCTGCAACTAGAGGACTTTTATTAATACTCACAAGATTACAATTTATAACTCTTGTTTTGAGCTCAAATGGTGCATCTATAACCCTTTAGCTATCCTCTATATATACATGTTGGAAATGTATATAATATACATGAGTTTACACCTCAAGTTTGAAAAAAAATCTTCACTTTGAATTCAAACTTTACCTAACAATATTACATAGATTGCAATTGCATTTCCTTACAACCAAACAGAATATGGAATTGGATTCTAATCTCATATCCTGTCAACCAAATAGAATATGGAATTGAGTTCCAATTCATCACAGATTCCAATTCCTTGATAGATTCTAATCCCTCAAAAATATTTTGCGAACCACACGCCTCCTGAATGAAATATGGGATTTCTGGCACGAATCTCCACTAATTCAGTTTTTTTAGTGTCTTGCCCACATCATGATGAAAATTGAAACTAATCAGAAAAACCATCACATATATGATACAACAAATGTATATATGAATATAGTGATTAAGATAAGTGAAATTAAACATTGCACAATCTCAAATTAGAAATAACATATAATTATTTGAAATCAGTTGTATGTTTTCGCGACCCATTCGAAAACTCTAGTGCGTTTATATTCACCATGTTTAGAGATGAGAGAAGATGAGCGATATCATGCCATTGTCGTCGGCGATCCGCCCTTAACAGCACTGGCAACAGCAACGACTTTGTTGCTTCCTTCCTTTTTGATCGCTGCTTTTGTCCATCATGTCTCTCTCATAATTTTCCTCTTTCTTTCCCCAATTAATCCCTTAACCTATCTCAATTTTTCTTGATGCCACAATCGCAGACACATACCAGACAATGTACTCTTTGTGTGTGCTCTTATCGAAGCCAACAGAGAAACATATCACACACAATTTTCTTTTTTCTTTTCCATCTCCTGTTATGAAAATATTGGAAAGTCGTGAAATCATTTTTGATATAAGATATGAAATACTATAACTGCCCTTAATTTCCCTGTATCATGAAGTACCTTAGGAACAGAGCTACAATTGGTAAATGTTAACGTATATAAAAGGCCCATGAGTTCCATAGTTTTGGTACTAAAGAGTAGAAATAATACTACAAGAAAGCAAATTGGTATACTTGATAAAATATATTCATCAAAACTAATCTTAATACCCTAGAATACTCATCAAAATACAAGATTTTGCCTCATAGATAGAACAATAATTTCATTTTAAAAAATATCGTCAGAAATTTTAACTTGCTCGAGGTTAAAAAAATCTTGTTTTTATTGTATATATATTGCATCACTATAATTGGATAGAAAAATTAAAGAAAGCCTTAGTAAGCTATCACTTACAGTTTGACAAAATAAATTACAAAGAAAAAGGGAACTATGAGTAGAACCTTATTTATATTACACATATTAAAAACCTTTGTTATCTGAGGTGGCAATTAACTTTTCAAATAGAGATGAGTTATCCTTAGCAAAAAAACACAAACGTATAAACCCAAATGAGCTATCTACATAACTCCAAAAGTAGGCCTCCCTGCCCACATGCATCACATCCAAAAAGTATTGAATCCCTCGGGGTCCAACCCACCCCGGTTCAATGAACCGCATAACCTATCCTCGCGGAGATGCCCTTCCCTATACAATATCTTAACACAGGATCACCAAAGTGGATCTCCCGACACCAGCCCCCACCTACATATCTCGGTTCGGTCTAACCGACCGGGTTCCAACAAGTCCCAACTCCGCCAGCCTTGAGCATAGTCTAGCGTTTTTGTTGGTTTATCACCGTTGCCGACCACTCCTATAAAAGAAAAAAGCATGTTGTCCCCAACCAACTGCATACATCTCAAAACCCCAAGTGCACACACCAACTATGGATTTGTATTTTTATGCCATCTAATATTTATAATATATTATTAGTTTGTTATTAAAAATAAATCAAATAAAATATTTGGCGGTTGAAGACTTTTAAACTAATTTTTTGAAAGTTAATGAATACATATTGTTATTAATATGGTACAAGATAGTACAAACAAATTCAGCATATAGTATACATAAGATATATGTGGAGTTCTTTGCCTTCTGTCCGAAGAGTCGTTACAAAGAGAAGGTGGACTCTGCTATATATAGAAGACAATTTTTATCATATCAAGTCGATGCAAGACACTAACATAACATCTTTCAAAATGTGTATTGATGCATGTAAATCTCAATTAGAAACCAATATCATGTATCAAATATATGGACATCTAAAGATCATGAAGGAAGATAGATAAACCAACATGAATAACATATGTGTTTACAGTTTCATTAAATATTTCAGCAGTTGAATGCACATATATACATTATATAGTAAACAAAAATCAAGGACTTTTCACTTTGCTTCAAGGTTATAAGTGTAATCCATGCTATGTTGGCTTTATTTTCATAGAAGTAATATGCAGTTGGCTCTTCTTCACAGTTCCCTGCAATTTCTTCTTTTTAGCATCTTCCCACCGTTTATTTTGATTGTGTGCTTTCTTGAACATCTCAATAAAACGCACCAAAGAGATTATAACTGCAAATACAACACATCATGAATATTCACATACACATATCAATTACCAAATTGACCGCAATCTATGTCCCTACTTCAACAATGACAACAATGCATATCTAATTTTTGACTTTGATATTTTGATTTATTTCCTGTATATGAAGTTAAAAATGCGATATAATTTATATTTAATGTACCATCTGGTTTCTTTCCTTACCTTATTTTGAGGAGTTTGGTAACAAAAAGAACACGGTGAGTATAAACACGTTGAGGATGAGAAGATAAAGACGAGATCTCAAGGATTCGATTCAGAACGACATGACTTTTAAAAAGGGAACACTCCGAATGAGTTTTTTTAGTAGGCTCAAAATCATGACATAATCTTTGTACGTAGAAAATAAGTGTTTGGAGAAGAGAGGCACATGAAGGAGGTCTAATAGGATATTTCAGCATAAATAAGACTCCACATATTAAATCAGCACTTTTCACAAATGAGAGTATAAGCAACCTCTATGTATTTCAAATTTAACATAGAATACATTTATATATACACACACTTTATTGTACATTTCCCTTTAAACATATAGGTGGACATAACATAAGCAATCACAATTGTGATTGATAACTTCTATATGACAATTCATATTGTTAGCCATACCTAGAGTAATGATGTGACTACTGTGGGTAACCTTTTCTTAGATATTCTAGATTTGAATGGGGTTCAAGAACTATATATAAGATAGATGGCTTAAGAGTTTTTTTTGGTTACTTTCTAAAGATCCGATTAACTTGTATACTTCCTTTTCTAATTGGAACAATGTCCTATTCATATTTAGAACAAAAAGGCAGAACAAATTAAAAGACTACATGAGTAGGTCAAAGGAAAAATGTAGAATATTAATGAAGCCTATGAAGGCCAAGGCACATGAACAACACAAGAGGAGTATTTTCTAATTAGGACTCTTGGTATGGTTGCCCTTGATGACAGAAATAAATGTTTTCTTCAAAGATAAAGAATTAATTGATGCCAAAATCGAGCTGAAGGTCCTTTCAAGATTCTTGAACAAGTGGGTGACAATGAGTACAAGGTTGAAGCTCAAATTGGCAAATGCACAACATAATATCATATTCAGACTACTTTTTGTTATAGGCCAGGAGTGTACATTTTAGAAGCGATTAAATTTTCTTATATATAATGACGTCTGAAGTATTTTATTTACTTCTTATGATAAATAACTAAAAAACTCTCTTTATCTAAGCGCAATTAAGATATTGACGCAAGAAACAATAACAAACCTTGTTTCCAAGAATAATGACTGGGATCCTCCCCAAAATACAGGACAAGAGATTCTGCATATCGGTCCTGCACAATTTGAAAGCTTGTTATAAAGTAAATACATATTTTCCCCCTTTTCTAAATGTTGTTAGTGGAAACAATACAATAATTTAAGGACTCATTAGATTACTGAAAGACTCACCACTTCATCAAAGAAAGCGTTAAGACGTCGGAGTTCAGCACCAGCACTATCAAGAAAGCTCCCCAAGGCCTGGAGATTGGTTGCAGAATTAGTTTATGTTTTCAAAAAAGAATGGTCAATGTCATGAATAGAAGTATTTACTGACGGATTATCATTGTAAGAATTACGTTATTTTTCCATGGAAACAAAATGTATGGCCATAAAATCACATTTGGAGTCCATTTGCATTGATACCAAGACTAACGAACTCAAGGAAGTAAGACGGTATTATCCCCGTTCACTCTTATTATAGTAGTTATAACGTGAAAGAGAATACACAGAAGACCACACCACTACGTGTTTATCATAATGGATAAGTAAATCAGATGTAAATGTAACTCTTTTTTCTAGGACACCAAGAATTGTTTGATTTAGGCTGTTGTGCAAGTTAATTAAGCCCCCATTAAATCTATTAAATGTTGGGAAATCACTTAATGAGATGCTGGAAGTTCTTCCATTTTGCTTATTAATGTATCTCTATTCATATACTACAGGATCCAGATTTTAAATTTCACAATATATATCTACTTACCATTTTGAATGGATTATGTAGACCACCATCATTGGCTAAAATATCAAATTCCTCTTGAACCTTCTCAAAACCTTCAATCATTGCAGACTTGCCCTCGTACAAACTTTTAATATGTATCTTATGGTTTGATATGAATACCAAAATGCAAAAAAAAAAAACAAGATTACAAGTCAGCATTGCGCATCCCCATTTCCAGCAACAAAAACTAAACTAGTTTTAAGGTACTTGGCTTACCCAGTAGGCATCGTGCAAGTGAACCAGATCCTTGTAAAAATCCAACAACTCGGGTGTTTGCTCAGCAACCACCTAAATGATATGCAATAGTAGTATACATGTAACCACACAAAATCAAAACAAGATAAAAGTCAACAACACTTATACCTTGCATAGAAAGTGCAACAGTGTGATGTTCGTGTCTGTTGCGCATGTATCACCCAATTTCTCAACACTGTCTAATTTGAATCCGCTGGCGGATCCTGCAACACATATGATATACATCATTGCATAAAAAATTAGAAACCAAATATACTCTCCAAAATATAAATATATTTCAACAACAGTTTCGTACTATACCTTCAGTTGTCCCTACATTTAATTTATTCCCCATCATAAGAATTATCTGCATTATCTTAACCAGCTTTGTCGATTCCTTGATCTAAATTAAGTAGATGGAATTAGGACATTGAAAAATAGTTCATATTTCGTTGCGACTGAAATATATCAAATTAAAGAATCCTGAATGCAAGTGACCTCTTTCGTAGACTCTTTTATCGTATTGAGTGTGTCACTGAAACTGTTAGCCTGTAAATATTTTGAACATAAGGCAATAAACAAGCTAAACCAGACATAAACCTTTAGTCAAATAGTATGGAATTTTGTAACAATATTCACCCGACAGGAAAAAGTAGCTGTGAATGCAAATACTCGTAGTTTTGGCTCTATCCGTGGGATCTTTGCACACTCCAAGAAGAACTAAAAAGGCAAGTATCAAGATGCATTATTAAATGAATTATACATGTTTGAAATACTTGCAATCTACAACTAAAAATACCTGTTCACATCGTCCAAGATTTTTCTTGTCTCCTTTATAGCTCTGAGATATAGAAATACAAAAGCATATGAGGTATAAATCTAGTATGTATATATATATATATATATATATATATATATATATATATATATATATATATATATATATATATATATATATATATATATATATATATATATATATATATATATATATATATATATATATATATAAAGACCCAAAGATGTAATGCAAAATAGTTATTCAAGATGCATACCCTTGTCCCCAAACCAAAGTAAACACAAAATTATACAAACTAAGTAAATTAAAGAACAGGGCAGTACCTTTAGCATCTCCATTTCTTCGTTTGTTGGACAAAATTCGATGAGATTATAAACTTGATCAACACTCAAAGCATGAGAATCTAACCCAAGGATGGTTTTCTGAAAATTATACAGAACTTTTTTGAATGATGTAATGCTAGATGTGACATAAAAACAAAATTCGAAGTTTACTTAAAAACCTTTGCATCTTACGATTAATGATTAGAAGCATAACAAGTATAGACCGGTAATCAAAGTAAATTTGAATTTCGAGCTTGTTGGGCTAACAATTCAAATTTGTTATCTGATTAGGCGAGGGTTTTTAATGAAAGTAAAAAAGTGATTTTGTTCACACAAGACACATAATCAATTTTATGGTTCCGTACAAAGTTTTGCAAACTCCTAAAATGAACTTACCATAAGATCAGGCGGAGGAAGTTGTATGTTATGAAGCACGATTTCACAATTACTTGCTCTTTCCGGATGAACCTGAACCAAATTAAAAAAAAATACATACCATCAAAATCACTGAACAATTCTTAGACATGAGACATTTGAAGGACTTTATCACAATAATGAAAATGTTTTTTCTCATTATTTCAACGGTAGATATCAAGTTACAAGGTAGTAATGAGATGTTTTTGTTAATGTATCCCACATTGGTACAACACGGTCTTATAAGTTTGTATATATGTTGGAGTCTCACCTCTCTCCACAAGGGCTCTTTTGGAGAGACACTCTTGGCTCCACATATATTTATAGTTTTTCCTATGATTTCACAATTACTTGACTTTCCAAATAAAGTCAATGAGAGTTATAGTGAAATAAGGGTACATCAGGCAATTTACAGTTTCATTTTTTTCTCTCTATGTTGTTGTGCTTGTACGATCTCATCACCGTGAAAATGAGAGCCAGTTTTTTGTTCATAGATTTGTTGCAGTTTTAATCTTATTTCTAATTTTATTTATCCTTCAGACCAATTTATTTACTTTAACAAATAACAGTATTTTCAATTAAATCAAACAAGAAGTAATGGCCCGACCAAGTCATTTGTTGTTTCTCTTACAATTACTACCGACTGACATTAACCAAACTTAATTTAAAATTAATGGTGCGAAGGCACAAACAAACTGCAATATAGGAGTTAAAGTACAGGTTGAATCAACTGACCAAACGAATAATGGTTTCTGATTTGTGCTGTTCATAACCTGGCTGAGATCTATACTTGTGTTTGCAAAACAAACTCTCAAGCTCTGAAATGTCTATTTCAGGAGCCCTGCGAACAAAAAGATTCATCAATCATAAGCTAGTAGCAATTACCATCCACCAAATCCACATACCTTGATTGGATTCCTTCATTATGAGACACATCCCATAAACTTCCTACCAATGCAGGGGTTTTCTCCCAATGCAGAGGCTTTAAGGGTCTTTGATACTCATTACTGCTCCTAAAATGAAGTGGAGCCAGAGGCAGAGGTGGAACCTAAACAAGGTGTAGATTTAGTTATACAATGCTAAATGCAAAAAAGTACATTTTAAATTAAAAATGTAATCTGTTATAATATTGAATAGCATGATTGATGTCACACATTACATATGAATATATAGACACCAAATCTAAACCCTAAACGATATTGGGCCGAAGCCCTAACCCATACACTAACATCCCCCCGCAGTTTCATCGTCCCTGATGATGAAACTGAAAACAAATAAAACAAAACAAAATGAGAAAAAAAAATAAACACGTTCCACTCGGTCTGATTTGCATTAGAGTAAACACGTCGGCCTTGTTGAGAAAAAAGGAGCCCAACCTTGTTGGGCCAGAGGAGCTTGAGCCCAAGAGGCATTTGTGGGAGGCGGAAAAAAAATACCCACCCAAAAGGTGGGCCACGGTTTTGAGAATTAGCATGTGGAGGAGTACCAAATGGAGGGAAAAAAAACATGCGCTGACTTCCTTGACCATTCGATGGAGAAAAATTGTGCCGAAAGTATCTAGGGTTCCGGCAAGATAGGGGGCTCCGGCGAAGTCGGTGCCGGAAAAAGATAGGTAGACTCGGCGTGAGCAGATCGGCGGAGGGGAGTGGTGGGGTTTGCACCGGAGGCTGCCAGGAGCACGAAACCGGTGACAGTTGGTGGAGAACCGGCTCGACGGTGGCAGACGCGAAGGTTGCAGATGAGGATTCGCGGTGGTTGCTTGAGTTCTAGCGACAGAAGAGAGGGTGGCGGTGGTGCAGAGGCGAGCGGCTTGAGGACACTGATGGCAGCGATGCCGTCCGGTGGAGGCTGCTGAAGACCGGAGAAGTAGAAGACAGAAGATGGAGGAGGGAAACAAGAGCAGCGGCGGCGGTTGGAGATGAAGGTGACCGGAGAAGAGATCCGATGAGAAGGCCGGAGATGAGCCGCCGGAGATGGAGATGAGCCGCCGGAGAAGATGACGGCTGAAGGTAGAAGTGGAAAAGATTAGGGTTAGGGTTAGATAGTGTATGGGTTGTTGCTGGTTATTATAATGTGAAGCGGAAGAAAAGGAAAAGTAAAACAGAAAGAAACAAAATGAAGGCACCTCCGACAACCTCAAAAGAATGTCGTCGGAGGTGGGCGGGGGCGGCACGTGGTTGTGGTCAGCACAGGGTTTGAACCCGCTCTGATACCATGTTATAATATTGAATAGCATGATTGATGTCACACATTACATATGAATATATAGACACCAAATCTAAACCCTAAACGATATTGGGCCGAAGCCCTAACCCATACACTAACATAATCAACCAATTAACTATGGCAAAATGTACTTTTTTTATCACATATATAATATAACCAAAGCTCAAAATTAATATTTGTTCCCGACACACCTTGATCTCTTTCTAGTTATACATCTTAAAGTTATAACGAAAAAAAGGTGGCGTTTGGTTCATAGAAAGTGTTTGAAGGATTTGGAATTTGCCAAGGAATTGGAATCTAATTTCATATTCTGTTTGATTGACACGAAATGGAATTGCAATCCAATTTCATATCATGTTTGGCTAGCAAGAAATGAAATTAGAATCCATGTAAATGACAAATTTGCCCTTCTTGTTTGTTTACATGATCTTTCTTTGGTGGTGGGTGGTGGTGGTTGCGGAGGGTGGTGGTGGTGGTGGTGGAGGGTGACAGTGGTGGTAGTGGTGGTGGCGGTGGTGGTTGGTGGTGGCTGTGGCACTGGCAGTGGGTGGTGGCGGTGGGTGACAATGGTGGGTGGTGGCGGCGATTCCCTGATTTTAATAGAACTGGAATCCAATACCTTTAACCAAAACTTGAATCAAACATAGGAATTCAAATGAATTGGATTGAATTCCCTCAAATTACTTTGAAAACCTTTTAACCAAATGCCATGGCTATAATAAAATTAGTGAATATATAGGAAAAAATGAAAAACGATGTACCTGATATGCGAGTGCAGCTTCAAGTGCTTTCACAATCTCTTCCATTGATGGACGTTCTCCACAGTCTCTCTTCAAACATCGGTAAGCAATTGTCGTAAACACTCTCAAAGAAGGAGGACTTATTTCATATTTAATATTTCTATGGATAATTGCATTTAAGTTGTTTTGCTCGTAACACCTTTGTGCTAGTACCGTAAGAGATCGATGCTCATATGTGTTGCTAATACACAACCTCCCAGACAAAACTTCAAACAACACCACGCCAAAGGAATAAACATCCGACTCCTTTGACGGTGACCCTGTCTCTATATACACTGGATCACAATATCCGATTGTCCCCACAACATCTGGGTTTCCAGATTTGTGTTCTTGATTAGCATGACCAAATCTGGATAGACCCAAATCTGCGATCTTGGCATTCCAGTTTTCATCTAGTAGGATATTGCCACTTTTGATGTCGAGGTGCCAAACACTTTCTTTGTGCCCATCAGGATTTTGTAAGTAGGCTAGTCCGCGAGCCGCTCCGATGCATATCTTAAGCCTTTGAACCCACGTTAGATCACTGTTATTGAGAGACAAGTCGAGACTTTTTCTAGAAACATACTCGTACACGAGGATCTTCTCGTTGCTTTCGTTACAAAATCCTAAGAGGTTGACAATATTTTCATGCCTGTAACGGGAAAGTGTATTGACCTCCTTCCAGAATTCAGGATTTCCTTGCCCAAATGCACGATTCAAACGTTTTAAAGCTACCATCGTATCCGCCAAATGGAAGAGCTTTCCCTTGTAAACCTTCCCAAATCCTCCTAGCCCAATGCAACAATCATCAGCAAAGTTCTTGGTTGCCAATTGTATACTCTTTAGATCTATTTTGAGCCCTTCGGTAAAGATCTACACGACAAGCGATGACACAATGTATTACCAGGTTTGGTACGTTTGTGTAATTTTCTTGTACAAGTGTTTCAAATTAAATAATTAAACATGCTTGAAATTGCAGAAGTTAGACAAATAGCTAGCTTGACTTCGATAACCAACATTATTTTATCGTTCTCGCTATTCTTTAAAGTTTTACCATATAAATAAAATCTCGATCTTGTTCTCTTAGGATCAAGGTTTTAAAGAACGGAATCGAGCCTCGAGGCGGTTTCCCTTTGCCTCACGAGGCGTAAGCCTCGAGGCGAACCGAGGCGTAAGCCCGAGGCGGAATTTAAAATAAATATAAAAATTATATATCTTATATATAAAACATATTTTGGTCCAATCTTAATTCTTAACTCAACCAAGCTAAAAAACCCACGGCCACATAGAAACAATATTAGGTTTATAAGATAATAAATTATACAAATGGTTTTCTATTCTCCCAAAATATCTCAGACCTTTACCATTTCCCCAGGAGCATTAGTGACTTTTTATTTACCCAATATATTCCCTCTTTTCCCAAAATTTATATGTGGTACGTTCACAATTAAAATCCTCATTACACTCAAAAAGAATATGCACCGATGAACTTCCACTTCCTTCCCCAATTGCCCTCCTACCTCCTCTGAGCAATCGGACAGAAAAAGAAGGTTAAAGAGAAGAAGGTTGAGGCAAGCAGCAGCGATAGCTGGAAAAAATCGGACAGAAGGTTGAGGAAGCAGCAGCGGACTCAAAAGCGGGAGTCGGGAGTTGGGGGAATGAAATTAGGTATCGTAATCTTATACTTATTTGGGTAGAAACTGAAAATAAAGTAAAAAAAGGTCAAAAAAATCAGCAAAAATGGTCAAAATCTGATTTAGAATCCAAAACGCACGCCTCAGTTTACGATCCGCCTCTATCCGCTTCTTCCCGCTTCACTCCTTCAAGGCGTACGAACCATCTGGACCTCCTGAGGCGCCGCCTCAGATACGATTTTCTGCCGCCTCGCCTCAAGGCGCGCCTCGAGGCGTCCGCCTCGACCGTTTTTTTAAACCATGCTTAGGATAAAATTTTCAACATGCCTTGTGTCATTCTCTCGATATTCTTCACGTTTTGGATTCTTTTTAATAGCACTCGTCATAAATTAAGTGCAATAATTACTGCCTCTTTTACTGATATACGTAATATATCTTAATTTTCGCAATATAACTACGCTCCTGCAATTTTTTTTGCCGACTGTACAGCAAGTTTTAGCTTCAAGAACCAATAATCAGTTGCCATTTATTGTGACAATATGAATGCCAAATATATAATCTTGACCTAATAGCAAATAACAAATAAAAAAATAAAAAATAAAACGTTGAAATTTTGACCCCTGACCTCCGCAACACGCAGCAAAGCAAATAATTCTGCATCTGGATTACAGGTGCACAAAGAGAACCGGTTTTTAGAGAAAATTATACGAATGGTCCTGTGGTTTGGGATAACCTGCGCGTTTGGTCCCTAACTTTTTTTTAACTCGGACGGTTGCTATCATTTTGTTTTGTTACACGCTTGGTCCCTCGCTGACTTAAAAAGATTAATTTACCCTTAATAACTTATTTTTAAAATTTTTGTTAATTATTTATTATTTTTAAACTTAAATAAAATAAATATAGCTGACCCTACACGTTTCTCTCTCTCTCTCTCTCTCTCTCTCTCTCTCTCTTCAACCTGTCGATCTCCCGTCTCTCTCTCACGTTTTTTTGACCCTCGCCGGAGTCCCCTAGAAGACCACCGCCTCTCCTCCATCTGCCTCTCTCCCTGCAAAAACTCTAACCCTAGCGGTGGCTATAAAAGAGGAAGATATTGTGATGCTGGGAGCCATTGACGACTCAGATCCTCCGCCACCACCACACTCTGACCCTCGCCGGAGTCCCCTAGAAGACCACACTGTCTTCTTCCCTAGTTCTCCGTCTCTTATTCGCCACTGGAGATCACGCACCTTGAAAAAGAAAATCACGCACCTTGAAAGCATGAGCTCCGGTTTGATTCTGAGGTACGTACTAGGGAAGATCTGATTGATTCTACTGGTATTGCAATCTCTTGAGATTGTCTGGTATTGCAACGATTTTTAGATTTCTAGGCAACAAGATTTTGTTCTACTTTAGATTTGAATATCTGTTTGACTTTGAGGTTTATTGATTTGATTCCAAGGTGTGTACTGGTTTGATTTTCAGGTTTAACAAGGTTTTGAATATGAGGATTGATTTCACATATGCTTTTAATGTGTGATTTCATTTGTGATATTGATATTAGGTTTAAGGTGTGATTTTAAGGATTGACTTCTGGTTTGATTTTAACGATGGTGATCCAAAGAAATCGAAGGAGGCGATGAACAGTGACGAAGGGAGTGGCACGATGGTTCAAACATTCTGGTTCCGATATGTACTCTATTATTTATTTGGAAACGTTTTTTAATCAGAAAGTAATTAGTTGCAGGTGCTGAAGCTGTTTTTCCCTCAATGATGATATTAATTGATTGACAGCGGTTGGGGGAGGATTCTGGCCGGAGAAGACGACGGTGGTGGTGGAAGAGGGAATAGCCGGAGAAGATGAGGACAACGAAGGTGAAACGAGAGAGAGAGAGAGAGAGAGAGAGAGAGTCCCATTGATTTGAACGAGGGTGTGTTAGTTTTTTTTTGTAATTAAAAAATTAATAATTAATAATTAATAATTAAAAAAAGAAATTAATAAGGGCAATATTGTCATTTTAAGTGAGCCACGGACCAAGCGCGTAACAAAACAAAAAGTTAGGGACCGTCCGAGTTAAAAAAAAGTTAGGGACCAAGCGCGCAGGTTATCCCAAACCACAGGACCATTCGTGTAATTTTCTCCGGTTTTTATAAAAATCGAAATAAAAACCAGAACCGGTTTTTTGCATAACCAGTTTGACCCTAACCGGTTTCGGTTTAACCGAACCGTTGGTTTTAGCCCGGTTTCATACGTTTGCCTTGACCAATTTTTTGACCCTGGTTTTTATACGGTTCTTTTTACCGTTAAAAAACGGGAATTTTTGAAAATATGTTTTTTTGTGCTCGATTTCTGGCCGTTTGTAGCCGTTTTAAACCCCAAAATTTTCATTTTACCCCTCTTTGGTTAGTATATATAGGTATTGGTTCATTTAGTTTCAACACCCCGCAAAAAACACTCACTAATCTCGACGTTTTTTTCGCATTCGCGATCTATTTTCTAGCATTTTCAAGATGGCTTAATCTTCCGCTTCCGTTGGTACTTCCGGCGTTACAAGTAGCGAATTGGGCAATTATATGACATCAAACTTTTTAGCCCACTTTACCGTCGAAGAATTTCATAACTTTGACATTTTGGCTTGGTGGAAAGAAAAGGAACCGCAATTCCCGATTCTAGCCGTCATGACCCGCGATTTATTAACCGTCCAAGCTTCAAAGATAGCTTCAGAATTTGCTTTTTCTTTTAGTGGCAGGGTCATAACCGAACGAAGGTCCAAACTTACCGCCGAACCAATGGAAGTATGTGTGTGCTTGAATGATTATTTGGATGGGCTAGATAGGATACAACATTGCGTTTCGCTTGAAGGTGAGTTTTTACCGTCGGTGGAAAAGTATCTCCACGAAGAAGAGGTTGCAATGTGGATATCATCTCCAATGACCGAAGTAGATGAGGGTGAGGTTGAAGAATTATTGGATTAAAAACGTTTGCATTCTTAAAGATTTGAAGACGACCAAGTTGAAGACTATAATTGCTACTATTTTTGTTATCGACATTTACGTAATTTGAAGTTTAAAACTTTGAGGAAGACTATAATTCTTAGTTTATGTAATTTGTTGGAGATGAACCTAGGTTATTCGATGTTCAACCTAGGTTATTCGAAAACTATAATTCCTAGTTAATATTTATGTAATTCGTCGTCGACGTTTGTTTATATGATTTGAAGTTCAATCTATGTTATGCAAAGTCCACACAATGTTGTTTCTTATTTTATATCCTAACCAAATACAATAGAAGTTATTATGTATTTGTTTACTATTTTTTAAAAATAATAATAAAAAATCGGTTTTTATACCGGTTTAACCGAAATGGGTTATTAAAAAACCGGTTTTATATATAACCGGAACCGGTTCGACCGTTTAGCATTTCCATGGGTATAAAATCGGCTAAAACCGTTCCGGTTTAAACCAAAACCGGTTGAAGGAAAACTAGTTTTCCAAAAAACCGGAAAACCGGTTTTCCAAAAATCCGGTTCGGGAAAAAACCGAAACCGGTTAAAACCGGCTTATGTAGACCTCTAATCTGGACTATGTTAGCATTTATATATTGACCTTATTCTCTTTAATCAATTATGTATTCTATTAAATTGTCCTATTTACTATCGTACTATTCATGTTTTTGGAACTTAGGTAGAGTTTGGTATGCGGTAATCGAATAATGAATGAAATGGAGCATACCGTCAGATTGAAAAAAATTATGTTTGGTTGCTCGAAGGAATAAAATGAAGCATTCTTTGAACATTCCTCAACGAATGTGATTCCTTATGTTGGGCTGAATTTCATTCCACGGGGAAGGGGTGTTTTCTTTTTCCCAGTCCTTCATGGAATTGAATGATATATAATACAATTAGGATCTATTTGATACGACGAAATGAAATCGTGAATAATAGAATGAACGACATAATGGAATGAATCATTACATTCCATTGTCATGTTGGATTGGCTCGAAAGGATGAAATAAGCCACTCAAACATATAATTTAAAGAATTATCCATTCCTCAACGAATGAACGACATAATGGAACGAATCATTACATTCCATTATATGTTCTACAAATAGTTGAAAAAGAATTATCCATAGTTTAAAAAAATAATTTAATTGTATTATATATCATTTCATTCAACGAGAGAATGAAAAAAAACACATCTCCCCATGAAATGAAATTCAGCGAAAGAAAACGAATGACATTTCATTCCTTCAACCAACCAAACATAATCGTTTTCATTTCGATAAAATACTTCATTTTGTTCCTTCTTCGATTACTATATACCAAACACCGCATTAAATTACTTTGTTTCTGATAACATTCAACAAATATTAGTCTTTTTAAAATTGTGAAATTTTCATTTAAATAACTTTTTATCTTTAAAAAATAAATAATTTTTCATCATATTTTTATTTATGTTTTTATGGTATCTTGTTTTTTTTTGGTAACTTTCTTTTTTAAATTATGGATAATTATTTTTCAACTATTTATAATTGTTTTTCAACTATTTGCATAGTATGTATTATGTATTTTGAAAGAAATGATATATGTTTATACATAATTTACTTAAAGATATATTTTTATTTAATATAAATTTTTTATAAAATGGCATTTTTTTCTTTATTTAAAAATTTTGCTTTATTTGGTTTTTTTATGTATTAATAAAACACAATATGTTTGAATGACAAATTTTATTCTTTCGAGCCAACCAAACATGACAATGGAATCATTCCATTACATTGCTCATTTTATTACATCGTCCATTCCATTCTTTCATGATTACATTCCGTCGTACCATATTGAAACCAATAAAACAGTTCAAACCCGTATCATAGAAACGTTTTTGGTTATATCTTTTATGCATAGTTTTTTTGCTCATATTAACTTTATTAAACAAAATGCTACCAGCTTAAAACATTGTCTCATCATTGACCACTTCTAATAACCTTTTTTTAAATTTAACTACGTTTTCGGCATCTATGTGAAATATTTTATAAAGCTCCATCATCTAATTGTTATTTTTAAGCATGTATAATATATATAAAATTATAAAAATCTTAACAATAACATTGAATAAAATCAATATATTATAATATACAAAATTAAAATAAATACTATTATATCTAGAGGCCATATTTTATACCTCGTCCAACAACATTATATAACTCATACAATTACCAAAATAGGTTGTACTACACGCGCTTCATTATTAATAAATTCTTATAGCGGCGAATTAAAACTAAAAAGAGTGTATGCCTTAGCGTTAGGAGCGTTGTTTTGGCAATTAGGGGAATCAAGTTCGATACCTTTGTATATCTTTTTTATTTTGTGAACTTTTGTTTTTTCTTCTCATTATAATTAGGCGCTTATTTTTAAGAACTTAATTTTTGTAGCTCTGTATTTTTCTTACTTAAATTGTTTCTTTCGTTTTCTAAAACAAAATTGAATTCAAACTCTATATTCGGACAACAATATTCACACTTCCGTCTATTTATTTTACTCTCCAAACATTATAAATATCTTTAAACTCATAATTCGCAAAATAAATTTAATACGTTAATTAGGCTTAAGTGTATGGTTAGTCTGAGTTATTTTATAATTTTATTATTTTTACAAATTTAATTTTTTTCTTAATTTCTACAAAATTACTCATTATACATATTCCATATTTGTATAGATACATGCTTTTGAAGAGATTTTTGTTTATACAAACTATTTTTTGTTTAATTAATTTTATAACTTTCTTGTGTATTTAATAAATTGTATTTTCAAAAGATAACAGAGTATCCGCTACAACGCGCAGGGTATACTACCTAGTTATGTATATACTTATAAAATAAAAAACGAATAAATAGCATATAATGATTACAATTTAATATTGAATATTAAATTATATAATGAAAAAAACTAATTAGTGGAAAATAATAAATTTTTGTATGTCAAATATGGTAAAGAATGTAAACTTGCTTTTGCTAATTCCAGAACCATAACTACTGAATTAATGTTATAATATTACTATTAAAGTATTTAATACAAAATAAAAATAATCTTTTATTTGGAAATACCAATTTTGATTCTTCTTATAGGAAACTTTTATATTTACGTTTTTTCCCTCAACTAATTTCGAATTAATTGTATTTATCCCTATTTATTATAAAGTTATATTATTGATATTTTGTAAGTTACGATTTCGGTCCCTTATTATCAGGGCCGGCCCAAGGGGGGCCAGTTGGGCCATGGCCTAGGGCAGCATTGGACCTAGGGGCATAAAAGATCTAAAATTTCGTAAGTCTATATATATATATATATATATATATATATATATATATATATATATATATGTGTGTGTGTGTGTGTGTGTGTGTGTGTGTGTGTGTGTGTGTGTGTGTGTGTGTGTGTCATTGGGCCAGTGCAAAAATTAGCCCACTTAAAAGGATTTGGCGGGGAGACGAGACTCTTTCCACGGGAGTCGCAGACTTTTTTTTATTCAAAATTGGCAAGGTTCAATCATTCATTCGCAAATCGCATAATCATAGGCTGAAATCGAGGAGTTGCTAGCTATTCAAGAACACGCCTAAACCTTGTTACCGTTCACAATCCCATCTCGGTTTCTTCTCTCTTATTATCGATTTCCAATTTGGCGATTTCCACTTCTCCCACAAATCGATATTGAGAATTCTGATTTGGCGATTTTCAACATCCCGATAATGATTCAACATTCTAATTTGGGAAATTTCACTTCAGAATTCTGATTCAAGAAATCAAAGAAGACAAGAATTAAGAATTTTTATTCTTGTTTAGCTATTTGGTCGACCTCCCCACCAGTTCTCTGAGTCGATTTTCACATTAAGGTAACTGGTAAGCATTCTTATTTTCACAGTAGTTCTTGTTTGGTTTGTTTGGTCGACCTCCCCACTCAAGAAATTTACAGAATTACAACTAAGTTTCAAAACTATTTGCTTCATTCTCACTTTCGATTTCCACTCAATCTGATTTCCGATTTGGCTGGTTCACGAATTCTACAAACTAGGTAAGAGTTGTTAATTTGATTATGAGTTTTGGTTTTTAACCTCCTGATTAGATATGTAAATAATAATATACTGATTAGATATATACCATGATTGTGTTTTGTGAAGCAGACAGTGATTGAAATAATTTTTTCTGAAGCAAAGCAAGTTTCCCAATTCATTGAAGTTGGCTTCATACTTAGCTTCCCTTCAGGTTGTATTTCTCCTTCTTTAACTATTATTTGTTGTTTTTGTTGAAGTTAGTTGTGTAATTATTGTTTGTACAACCATGAATTTTGTTTGACTATAAATTTTATTTCAGTTTTGCTATAAAAAAAATTATATAAAAGGGCATTAAATTAGTATCTTGCCCCGGGCATTGAAAACCAATGGACCGGCCCTGCTTATTATATTTTAAAATTACATTTTTCGTCCTTTACATAATTTGTTTTTTTTGTTGAGCTTCGTTTTTCAATATACCGGGCTTCCGCAGCATCGCACGGACAGTCCAAAAACTAATTTGTATTAATTATACGATACATAAACCTCAAAAAAGGTATTTATAGAATAAATGTAGTTAGTTTCGACTCATCATAAAGCAACTCACTTAATCATAAAAACATTTTTCACGGTTAATATTAAGATTTGATTTTTTAGAAAACCTCTCGTTAATAACATAATAAGTAAATTATGAATGTTTTTCATACACGACTGTTATATGAAAGTAATACTATAGGCTCTCCGGTATAACTCCCACGGCACTGTCGTGGGTGTGACGTGGACGGTCCCCACGACGTGGAACACCGCCCCGAGATGACGTGGATCACGGCTCCGTGGCTGAGCGTGGATGGGAGAATGGCGAGACACGGCTAATTCGAGCGTTGCATTGTGACGGGGGGGGGGGGGGGGGATATTCGGACTAAAAAAAAATTAGTTCTTTTATATATATATATATATATATATATATATATATACACACACACACACACACACACACACACACACACACACACACACACACACACACACACACACACACACACACACACACACACACACACACACACACACCCCACCAATAGTTTAAACACTTACACATACACAATCAAATAATTTTACTCCAAAAACGGATGATTTAGAAAATATGCAGCAAAATTCTTCATCGTCATCGGATGATGACTCGTTTTTCCTACCCTCTGACTGCGAAAGCTCGTTATTTCCGTCGACGAAGACAAAACGCAGCGCTCGTTAAAAGGACTGGAAAGACTATAAATCGAGATCCAGCGGCTACACACGAACGTTTGGTACGTGATTATTTTGCAGAAGGTTGTTTATATGACGATAAATCGTTCAAGAGACGTTTTCGTTTAAGCAAATCGCTTTTCCTTTGTTTAGCTAACGATTTATCTGAGAATTACGAATTTTTCCAATTGCGGTGGGATGGTAGAGGTAGAAGGGGGTTTACTACGTATCAGATAGTAACAGCTGCACTTCGGCTTTTAGCTTTGGGCACAACTTCAGACTCAACAGACGAATACATAAAGATGTATGATAGAACAGCCTGCAAATGTACGTATTTGTTTGCTGAAATGTTATCGAGCTTTACGTGAACATATATTTGCGCAAGCCGACGAGGAGTGATGTCGAAGAATTATACGTCGCACATCACGCATCAAAGAGGGTCACAGGAATGCTCAGTAGCCTTGATTGTACACACTGAGCTTGGGAGAACTGCCCAACGGCATGACGAGGACAACTTAGGCAGGGCGATCATGACGAGGACAACTTAGGCAGGGCGATCATGTTGAGCCAACAATAATATTAGAAGCCGTCGTATCTCATAACATATGGATTTGGCATGCATTTTTTGGTATCGCTGGGTCAAACAACGACATAAACGTTCTTAATGAGTCTCCTATATTCAATGATATTATGACCACGTTCTTAATGAGTCATCTATATTCAATGATATTTTGATTGTCCATTCGTGGTGAATGAGAATGAAGATAAACATGGTTATTATCTTGTTGATGCGATATACCCTGAATACTCCACATTTGTCAAAGCATACCAACATCCGATAGATGAATAACGAAAAATGTTTAAAACGGCACAAGAAGCGACAAGGAAGGATGCCGAACGCGCTTTTGGTGTTCTAAAGAAAAGATTTCATGTTGTGAAATATTATGCACGCGAATGGGATAAGGATAAAATAATCAACATTATGTACGTGTGTATCAAATTACACAATATGATATTAGAAGAAAAAGATCGGTCAATTTGTATGTATAATCCGTTCGACGTCGTAAATCCGCACGAACAATTTGTACCCGGTAGTTCCCAATACTTCACAAGAGTTATGGAAATATATAGTGCAGAAATGTATAGCAATATTCGCCACGATTTCACGGAGCATATACGAACGTCAGATCGATCACGACGACGACGAGTAGCTTTTTAGGTGTTAGTTTCGTAATTTTTAATTTTCAAATTTATGTAATTTTTTAATTTTTAGGTATGTAATTTTTAATTTTTAAAAAATCTCAACACTACTACAAAATATACAAAATATGCCTAATGCAACCTTTTAGACCGATACGTTAGATATGGTATCCTTCTCATTCTTTTTATCCCATACCTATTTATACATTTACAAATGCACAAAGTAGAAGCTGAAAATGAAAGCGAATACCTGATGATCGGGAAGGCTAACACGCATTAATACGTATATTTTAATTTCAATATATAAATAAAGTTTTATAATAAGTAAAAATTTTATTTTTTATGCTTGGTAAGAAAAATATTTTATTGAATCATTTAATTTGATATACATTGAAATATGACGTACACAATAATGACAAATAATATCAAAATATACGTGTTACTTAAAATGTTAACGAATTATGTAATTTAAAGAAGTTGTATATTCACAAACTGAAAAAGATAAATAAAACCCAAAATTATGTGCAATGATTTTGTATTTTATTTATATTTTATTCATCAATAAAATACAATATATTATTAAATAAATTATTGACAAAATAAAAGGGTATACACAAACAAATATTTATATTTTACTCCTTAATAAAATACTATATATATATATATATATATATATATATATATATATATATATATATATATATATATATATATATATATATATATATATATATATATATATATATATATATATATATATATATATATATATATATATATATATATATATATATATATATATATATATATATATATATATATGGGCTCCCATTCCGGTGATAACTCTTTTTTCGGTGAAGACTCGTAAGGACACCTTAAAAAAATTGAAAAAAAAAATACAAATAATATGAGCATCCACAATGGTGGAGCTTTTTATAAGAGCTTTTTCAAAAAAATTTATGACATGTCATTGCCACATAATTATATTAAAAAGCTTATAAATCTTCCACTATAGTAAAAGCTTTTTCATTAAGCTTTTTCATAAATGTTAATACATTTAATTATTTTGTATAAATACAAATATCAATAAAATAATAATAAATATTAAAAAGCTTGAATGATAGAGCTTTTTAATGGCAAAGTTATATGAAAAATTTTTGCTAACAAAAAGCTTCCACTATGGTTGTTAAAGCTTTTTTAATTGAAAAAGCTCTAAAAAAATATTTGAAAAACCACCATAGTGGATGCTCTAAAATCGAGAATAGTACTATATCATGATCCCAAAAAAATTTGGATTATTGAGAAACAGTAATGATCCACAAAAAAATTTATTTTGTGGATCATTGTTTTATTATAAAAAAAATAATGATCCAAAATTTTTTTTTCGAATTTTTTTCTCCAATATAGTACTATGATCCATTTTATTATTTATATATTTTTTTATTTTTTTTAAATTTTTTTAAGGTGTTCTCACGGGTTCTCACTTTAAGAAGAGTCCTCACACGATCGATTATATATATATATATATATATATATATATATATATATATATATATATATATATATATATATATATATATATATATATATATATATATATATATATATATATATATATATATATATATCGGATTTATGCATTCATAACATTCCTGTAGATAATACAATGAAGCTTTTAACATTCAATATTTAAAATATATTAATGAGAATTCCACAGACAATATTCATTATGATTATAAAAATATAAATTTGTTCCCAACGAAAACATATCTTCAGCAAAGAAAAAATGTCAATTTTACTTATTATAATATGTAAGGAAATAGGGTACTCCCGGGAAAATATGTAAACAACTCTAAGTCGCTAAATAATATGTTAGATGCTAATATAATTATTATATCTCATGTTATTCTGTTGTTCTTTTTATCTTGAGACGATTTAGAATAATTAGCCTAATTATAATTAGAGAATTGGAAGTCAGAAAATAGTTTGTTTGGAAGTAGCCAAAAAACGATAACGTCCATTATTTGGTTTTAAATTTAAAAATATGATTTAAGCCAAATAAAGAAGAAAATGACATGTGGCATCCTAGCATCTAAGATATGTCATTTGGCAAATAAAATATCTTATATATATATATATATATATATATATATATATATATATATATATATATATATATATATATATATATATATATATATATATATATATATATAGTTTTAAACATAGTTTTCTTGAAATTATAATGAATAAATAGATTGAAGATTAATTATCATACAAAAATATGAGCGAATAGGAAGGAAAAAAAACAACTTACTTGATATGTCTGTGCACTCTCAAGATTTCTCACAACATCGTACATTGATGGACGTTCGGCATGGTCTTCCTTCAAACATTGATAGGCAATTGTTGCAAACGCCTTCAAAGAAGTAGGGTTCATTTCATCCTTTATACTATCATAAATAATTTCTTCAAGGTTGTTTTCTTCATAGAACTTTCTTACCAACGCAATTAAAGCTTTGTTGATATTATTGTCGCCTGTACATAACCTCCCACACAAAACTTCAAACAACACCACACCAAAGGAGTAGGTAAGTGACTCCTTTCTTAGGGTCCCCGTCCTTAAATATTCCAGATCACAATACCCCATGGGAGTGGATGAAAGATGCAAGAATTGTTCGGTAGCACCACCAAATTTAGACAACCCCAGAGCTGCGACATTGGCATTCCAATTTTCATCTAGGAGTATGTTGGAACTTGTGATACACCGAGGCACTATAGTTTGTTCACTTTGCATGTATGCTAGTCCACTTGCAGCCCCAAGGCATATCTTAAGGCGCTGGACCCAATTTAGATCATTGTTATTGAGATAGAAGTCTAGACTTCCCTTAAAAGCATACGCATATACCAGAACCTTTTCGCCACTTTCATCAGTGAACCCTATCAGAGACAAGATATTTCTATGCCTGTAACGAGCAAGCATAGAGATGTCTTCCCAGAACTCAGATTCTCCAGGCCCATCGGTACTACGATCTAAACGTATGAAAGCCGCCGTGGTTTTCCCAAGGAGTTCTCCCTTGTAGACTTTCCCATATTCTCCTTTGCCGATGAAATTATCTTCGGAAAAGTTGTTGGTTGCTGATTTTATATCTTCAAGTTGTATTCTGAGGTATTCAAACCAAGACATGATTTTGATGAGAGACAAATAGGAAACAAGACTTAGACTTTCAAAGAATTAAAGCTCAAGTGCTTGAAAGAAATGGCATTGTATCTATGGCTGCCTAGCAACATACACAACTTAAAAGGGTCCTTATTAGCGGGTGTCATTCCATGTTTGGTCCATTCACATAACATTAGCTTTTGGACTTTATATAGACTAGTTTTTCCACATTTAATATTTACTATTAATTTTGTTATTATCATTGAATATATTATTGATTTATAAAGTGGATACAACAATCCAGCCAAATCAATACAATATAACAAAATAAAAAATTACTAAGGAGATCGATAATCCGAGATGGTTTAACTAAAGAATTGGCTGGTTGGTTAAGGAGAAAAAAGGATAGGAGAGGAGTCCGTATAGATTAATCGAAAAAATCGCCTGACTAATTCAATGTTTAAATGTTATTAATTATCTACGTTATGTCGTTATATATTTACAAAGGGATATTTTATCTGTACAAACTCTATTTTAAAATACACGATTAATTATATTGTTATAATGAGTTGTTAGTTTTTTTTATTCTATTTATCTGGTTCCTATCGTTAATTCTTGAGATGTGTATGAGTAAAATTGCTAGAACCCATTTGACACTCATCAATGAAAGTCTTTCATATCAAATATAGCTCATCAACCATGATGCCTATATAAACGATTTTAATCGTGTATATAGGAGGACCCGCAGATAATATGATAAAACACTCTGAATTGTGGAATGTGTAATCAACAAAAGGCACTAGGCGTGCATAAAGAAAAGTAGCCTTTGTCTCCACTTGCCTGCTTCCTTTTGACTAAAAGAAGCCTACACAACTAAGAAAATATGTTTTAGTAGTTAAAAAGTAAATATTATTGTTGTGTTGGTTAGGAAAAGAAAAACGTTTTGTAGTTTTTTTGTTAACAAAAACGTTCGTTGTTTAATAATTCGATGAATTAATAAGTTGAAGTTATCAGATTCAACAAGGTTGATGCAAAAGTCAAGATGCGATGCAACCTCTTACATATGATGCAAAAATGAAATCCGAAACCAATCATAAATTTTGGATTAGAAGTACAATACAAAAAAATTATATAACATTCATTTTTGTCATTAAAAAAAATCGGCTTTTCAGTTAGCCCCATAGCTAAACGAACCGCGAAGTGCACCGCTGCCAGTCAAAAAAATTTGAGGTGCAATGGAAAAAATAAAAGTATTTTATATAGAATCATTTTTGTCATTTTTAACATAAAAAATACGTTTCGGCTTTTCGATTAGTCATGCTTTTTAATAAAACATGAACCGTAACCATGAAATGAAGCGAGTTGTGATGTGAAGCGAAGACTATCTCAATTTTTTTTTGGGTAAAGAGGACGGTACCTCTGGCAATTTTATTAATAAAAAGAATAAATACAATTTAAGGTTGAGGACTCCCCACCTAAGAAACAACAAAAAGACCCATTGGGACAAGCCCCAATGGACAACAAGGCTATACTAGGAACCAAAATAGGTTTTGGAACCAGAGAACATAACAGGAACATAAAAAGCAAACATCCTGCGAAAAAACAGACCATACAAGCAGAGAAATATATAGTAGAAAAGATGAGATAGGAGAGACTAATGGACCACCGAGGAAACAAGGAGATAAAACTCTCAACGTTAGGGTAGGGACCAGACCCTTTTAGCCAAAATAGCATTAGGGGAATGTTTCATAGACAGACTCATCAGTCTACAACGGACATCATCAATAATAGTCTTGACAACAGTATGATACGATCTTCTGTTATTCTTAAAGATCCGGTTATTTCTTTCCTGCCAAATGTGGTAGATAGCTCCCGCAAGCACAAGTCTTCGGATAACGGACCAAACGGTCTTACCTTTAGAGATGGGCTTAAGAAGATTGATGATATCTGACCAGCAATTTGAGGGGAAGGAGAGGTTCATAACATGCTGAAGATCATGCCAAACCATAGAAGGGAAAGAACACTCAAAGAAAAGATGAGGAAGGGAATCAGAACAATCACCGCAGAAGGCACAGATGAGGTTGGCGTTAGTCTCCCAGCTTCTGATTTTATCATGGGTCTTGAGTCGATCTTTGAGAGCAACCCAGAGAATGAAGGCATGTCTAGGGATATTCTGGGAGAACCAAACAAGATGATACCAGTCGACAGGCTGATCCGAGGGTAATATAGAGTGCCAGACAGAACGGACCGAAAAAGGAGAGACCTTACCGTCGCAAGATCTCCAGAGTAATTTATCAGGAACGGACGTGGAAAGAGAAGGGGGGTTATGAGAAAGCAAAACGGGATGGGAGTCTTGCCAGCAATGGGGGCGCACCCAACACCCGTTGAGGACAAGGTCAGCAACCTTAGAATCAGGAGTGAAGCCCGCAGTATGGATGTTACGGGCGGATAAGAACTGAGAGAGGAGACCAGCAGGATGCCAGTTATCGAACCAAGCAGACGTAGAGCAGCCATCACCAACCTTGGAGACAATAAAGTCCCTGATCTTACCCCGCATGTCGAGGATATTGCGCCAGGCATAGCCTGTACCGCATTTATTGGGGGCATCCCAGAAGTTACGGCCACAGAGCCGGTACGAGTGGATCTACCTGACCCTAAGAGAATCCTTATTAGAAAGGAG
Organism: Cichorium intybus; assembly: GCA_023525715.1. Taxonomy (NCBI): domain Eukaryota; kingdom Viridiplantae; phylum Streptophyta; class Magnoliopsida; order Asterales; family Asteraceae; genus Cichorium; species Cichorium intybus. The sequence continues at coordinate 41,298,678 of CM042017.1, read as the reverse complement.
TCTCCAGGTATGGGAAGCCATAAGGGCAATATTCCAAAAAGCAAGGTTACGAATACCCAGACCACCATGGGTCTTAGGGAGACATACAGTCTTCCATGAGACTTTGGCTTTACCACGCTTCATCTCACCGTTACACCAGAGGAAACCCCTAGTGAGTTTCTCAATCTCGTTAGAGATAGATTTAGGAAGAATAAAAACGGAAGCCCAATATATTTGCATGGAAGAAAGGACAGAGAGGATGAGTTGGAGACGACCGGCAAAAGAGAGAGACTTGTTCTTCCAGTCGTTAATCTTGCATTTGACTTTATCAAGAAGGCGTTTACAGTCCTTGTGGACAAGACGTGTGGTGATGAGAGGGACACCAAGGTATCGGACAGGGAGAGATCCCTCCGGAAACCTAACAATACCATCAATGGAAGCTCTGAGCCTCTCACCAACATTGCAGTAGAAGGCTTCACTCTTCGCTTCGTTAGGGTGGAGCCCAGAGACCCTAGAGAATTCAGCAAGAGAGTCATATATGACACGAACCGAAGAGCTATCGCCATGACAGAAGACAAGAAGATCATCGGCAAAGCAGAGATGGGTGATACTTTGCTCCTCACATTGCCGATGGAATTTAAAAGAATCGGAGTCAGAGATGTTTCTCTTAATCATAAGGTTAAGCACCTCCATGACAAGAGTTAAGAGATAGGGAGAGAAGGGGTCACCCTGACGGATGCCTCTTTGACCGTCGAAGAATCCGTGCATATTACCATTGATGCTCACAGAGTAAGCAGCAGTGGAGACACACGTCATTATCCAGTCAATCATACGAATGGGGAAACCAAACCCAACCAAGATGGTGCGAAGAAAAAACCAGTCAACCGTATCGTAAGCTTTTTGGATATCGACTTTAAACGCACACCTGGGGGGACCACGATGACAATGATAATCACGCATGAGCTCCTGGACAAGAAGAACGTTGTCAGTGATCAAGCGCCCTGGAATGAAAGCAGACTGGTTTTCATCAACCAGAGAAGAGAGTTGGTTCTTGATACGATCCGCAATGATCTTGCTGATACATTTGTAAACAACGTTACAACAGGCGATGGGGCGGAAATCAATGACTTTAGACGGCGAGTCAACCTTAGGGATGAGAGTAAGCACGGTGTTGTTGAGCGACTTAAGTAGTTTACCAGAAGAGAAGAACTCCTTGACCGCAGAACAGACATCGGGCCCCACGATATCCCAAGCAGACTTGAAGAACTTAACCGAGTAACCATCTGGGCCGGGCGCTTTATCATCGCCCATCTGGAACAAGACGCACTTAACCTCCTCATCCGTAACAGGAATAAGCATGGCTGCAGACTGAAGAGGGGAGAGCTTATTAGAGAAGAGGGAACACGGGTCACGAATAGCAAGGGAGGGGTGGGCTGTGCCCAAGAAAGTTTGAAAGTGGGAGACGAACAGATTGGGGAGGGCATCCCCAGAGATCCAGCTACCCTGGGCATTCTGGATGGAGTCGATACGATTGCGAGAATTACGACTTTTAACAGACTTGTGGAAGAAAGCGGAATTTTTATCACCCTCCCGAAGCCAGTCAACTTTAGCCTTCTGTTTCAGGAACCTCTCTTCATCCAAGCAAGCCTCATTATAAGCGAGAAGGTAGGTGCATTGTTTGTCACGGAGAGCCCTATTGAAAGGATCTCGATCCAGAGCAATCTGAACTCTATCAAGCTCAGTATGGAGAGAGATAACCTTAGAGAAGAGGTTGCCCAGGCTACGGAGCAGCTTACGCAAAGGCGCTTTCAGATTTTTCAGGTTTTGGAAAACCTTATACATCTGATGGCCGAGGATATCGGGATCCCAAGAAGAAGCAATAACATGCTTAAACTCGTTCTTATAGGTCAGAAAATTAGGAAACTTGAATGGTTTAGGCTTGAACGGGGATCTGAGAGGGAGAGAAAGCACACCAGGGGAATGGTCGGACGATCGGTAAGGGAGAAAAGTGACAGAAGCAGAGGGGAAAGAAGCAACGAAGCGCGGATTACCCATGACACGGTCAAGTTTCTTGAGAATGCCACCGGAACCGTTAGGAGACTTGGTCCAGGTGTAGAAGAGACCTTTGAAATTAATGTCCTCCATCTCAATCCGATTCACACAGTTCCTGAAATCATCCATGCCACGAGAGATACCAGACGCTCCAGCGGTGCTATCTTTCATGTCAAGAGCAACATTGAAATCACCCAACACTATCCAGGGGGCAGCTTTAACAACATGTTTATGAGCCTCAAGAGAATCCCAAAGAGTGCGGCGTAGCATGTGATTATTATGAGCATAAATGAACGAGCAGAAGAAGGATTTATTAGAAGCACGAATTTTAATGCTGAAATGCATAACCTGATCATTTGAGTCGAGAAGCATCATATCAACAGCCAGGGGGTCCCAGGCAACCACAATTCTAGTCCCCCGAGGGCAAAAAGCCCGTTGGAAGACCAAGTCCAGGAGCCAAAGACACGACTACAAATACGATTTAGATTAGAGAATGAGACACGAGTCTCGATGGCGGCACAAATTTAGAGATTTTGATCGCGGATAAGCTCTTTCAAAGCTTTTTGATGAGAAAGCTTACAGAGACCGCGAGAGTTCCACGCAGCGACGTGTGTCATATGGAAACCGAGTGGGGGGTGGAGTCCATCTGCTCGGACGTCGGAGCTATCATAAGGTGATCATGAGGGGATCCAATATCTCCGGCAATGAACTGGGCAGTTTCCCCATCATCGGAGTCGACCTCAATGCAGTTATCCTCGACAAAAAGGTCATCAGTATCCAGTGCAAAATCATCGGGAATAATGGGGGAGGGAGCACGTGTACGTTGGAGGGGGGAAGTTGAAACAGGATGATCTGTGATGTCGGTGGAACAAATATCAAGAACGGAGAAGGGGTTGAAGATAGGAGTGGTGCGCTCAGACTGTTTCGGGGGCGTGGTGGAAGAGAGGCGGACGATGGGACTAGGGAAACCGGGTGGGGGATTATTAGAAAGGGGGGGAATTTGTGGGCGGTTCTTAATCGGAACCGGGCGGAACTCCAATCGCGACTTATTTCTATTAGTTTTAAAATTATTATTATTTTTGGAAAAAAAAATTCCTTGCGAATTGCTTTGGTATTTTCCACTCGGATTACTTTTAGAAGTCTCATTGTTTTTGTTGTCATTTTTAGAATCATATTTTGAAGGATTTTTCTTCTTTTTTGAAACAGTTATAAAATCATCATTTTTATCTGTAATGGTAGGAAAGTGAGTTTGTTCTAGCTTATCCGTAGTAGTGGGAGAACTAGAATTAGCTTTAGCAATAACTTGCATACACACATGTGTTTCATGACCAAACACCTTACAATGGGAGCACATAGGCGGTTTCCATTCATATTCAACTCTAAGAGTATGAATAGAAAACTCAAGAGTATCGGGATCGGGGATTCTAATCATCACTTTGTCAACCCATGTGGGACGCGTTGGAACTTCTAGGAGGACACGTGCATAAACGGCTTTACCAGCAGCATAAGTGCACATGTTAGCCGTATAAGAGTCCATGACAAGCGGCTTTCCAATTTTAGAAGCAATGTGACTTAAGCCTTCCTCACTCCAAGTCTCATAAGGGATGTCATGGATTTTAATCCATAGAGGAAGTTTGTCATGGTTGTTTCTATGAATGCTAAGTCCGGGTTTCTATTTTTGCATTACAATGGGAGCACCCCTAAAAGTCCATGGTCCGTGGAATATAACATGTTGTAGACCTTGGTCGTTGTTAAATTTAAATAAATAAACTCCATTACCATTTAACAAAACGTCCTCAAGACCATGTTGCGAAACCACATATGGTCCGCGCATGAGTCTCACAAATCTTATTAACGACCGCCACCGGGATATCAACGGGTACGTCAACATCTTTGCTTAAGTTTGGACTTTGGAATGAATCGAAAATTGGCAGTTGAGTGTTTTTACAGACCACTCAAAATATTCGCTTGAGAGTTAACAAGCAACGGTAGTTTACGGGACCAAGCATTAGTATTTTTGTTTTCCAAATCCATATTAGTAGTTAAATAAGATTTTTCCTTGGAATTAAATAAGGGAGGGCGTCGAGAATTTTCATTTGAGCCGTTAACAGGGGGTTGAGCATCAAAATTAGAAGGGGGAGTGGAGTTGGTAGCAGGAGGGCTGTGCCCATTGGGACGACGGGAAGTGGAGCAATGTTGGATACCATTGGGTTTGGTCTTGAAGGGAACATAATTAATAGAATTAAACATAGGCAAATTCTTAGGAGGGAGCTCCAAAGTGGAATATAAGTTAGATGGGCCAGGTCAAGTAGAGAAAAAGAAGAGGAAGAGTGATTGTTCACGTGGGGATTCAGCAAAGAATCTATGGGACAAGGAGTAGTGGAGTGATCATTAAAAGCAACATGAGAGAGAGGGCTAGTATGGGTTTTTAAAATCAAAATTTCTATAATCGGGACCTCCATCACAGCACAATGATGATTAAAAATTTCTTTTCCCCTCCTACTTAAAATGCAATTTACCTTTTGAGTGGTAATACTGTTTGAAGTTACCGTTTGATTCATCCCACCACCATCTGTCAAGATCGGGGCACCCTTGCAGCCATCGTCACCGGAAAGAGAGTCGCTACCGATCACAGGGATATCGGAGACGTTGACATCCATGCCGTCCCCCATTCTACCATCGGCTGTGTCTTCGTATTCTCCATCGCTTCCATCAGATGATTCATCATCCGAAGAATCAGCATCCACAACCATACCATCCACCATCCCACCTCCGGAAACGTTCACGTCATCTATCGGCATCACCAATCCATCAGGAGGCTGGCGCGTATTATCAGAAACGACAGGAGATGCATGAGACTTCAACGAATCAGTAGGAACGATCGGCATTTCAAAATTTTCTTGAACTTTGATAGATTCTTTTTCATTTACGATTTCAGAGAATCGTTTTCGTTGAATGCATGAATCTCTTTTTTGTAAATTTCTTTCTTTCTTGTGATCCAACCAAGAACACTTTCCAGATGGTTGTTTGAATAAACGTGGTTGTTGATGCAATTTCTTATCTTTTCGTTTTCTACAAGTTCTAATCGAAAAATCAGAAATATCATTCTTTTGGGCATGCAGAAAACTTCTGATTTGGAGATGAAGCAACCAACTCAACATCGGTGAGAGGTTGTAGATCAGATTCTATGCCCGGTGTATCACCGGCCATGTTTAAATCCGACAAAAAACTCAATATCACGAAAAACTTAAAGAGAGAAAAAAACTGGAGACTTTTTTAACTTTTGACTATCTCAATTTTTGGATTAGAGTTACAATAAAAAAATAAAAACAACTTATATTGTATAGATTTTCTTCATTTGACACATCCAAAAAAATACGCCTTGTCATTCTTGATAGTCATGTTTACAAATAAAAAAAATGAACAGCGATGTGATGCAAAGCGAAGTGAAAGACTCATGAAATCCAACATAATCAATCGACAATCAAGACACTTACACCGTTAAATAAAAATCAGACACCTTACAATTCTTGTTAGAAAATTATATCGACAATAAAATAAAATATAATATGATAAAGAAAAATAAATGTGGACACAACGATTTAACGTGGAAAAACCCTTTCGGGAAAAAACCACGGGCACAACCGATGATAATCACTATATGAGAAAAATGAGGAGGTTACAAGATTTGGAACTGAAAATATATATCTCTCTTTTTTCTTTTAATACACAGAGCCTCACAAAATATACATCTATGTATGTATATATATATATATATATATATATATATATATATATATATATATATATATATATATATATATATATATATATATATATATATATAGAAAGCCGATCGGGTGAGGACTCCTATTTTTGTGAGGACTGTGAGGACTAATCTTGACCATTAATCTGAAAAAATAGATGGCTGTAATTAATCCGGATTTTTTTATTTTTTTATTATGGAGGCGGTGGCATTTTTGTGAATAACTAGAACTTTAATTTACTTTTCCTGTAAAGGGTAAGGGTTTGAAGGGCTGGATCGTCAAACCCTAGTTTTCTGGAACCCTCGTTCAGTTCTTGAAGCGTATTCCTCCATTGCTCTGATTTCAGTCCAACTATTTGCGTTTTCTCTTCAAAATTCTTGTGTTCACCTCTATAATCATCGTTAATCTTCGAGTTGTTGTTGGTGTGAAGCAAACATATTGTATAATCGATCGTATTTTGTTCAGATTTCGTATCCCCTTTTACCTCTGAAGAACGAAGCAGGTAAACCCTTATTATAGGTTCTGGAAATCAGAGATTCATCATATTTTACCTTCTGACTCTTCAATTCTTTTAAAATCATGATCAATTTGAAGAGGAATCTGTATAATTTCCAGTCAAATGGACGCATGTGAAGTTGATTTTAGTACTAATTGTTTGATTATTTTCTTTTCTTAATAGTGTATTTCGTTTTTTAGTTTTGAAACCCTAATTTCAGAAACATATTTGGTGTTATGTTACTTTACTGTTTAATTTTTTATGTTATATAAGTTGACAAACACTTTTTGATGGTTAATGCTTTCTATACTCATGTTTATGTTCATAAATGAAGTTGAATACAAGAATGCTTGCAACGTGTTCGATCTAATGTCTCAAAGAAACCACATCTTGGAAAATCTATTCTCTTGAGGATTTTCTTGTTGTTTTCATTTGTTTACTTGTGATAAAACCGTCGTAGTTGTCTGTAACATATAAATGATCTGAACTAGATGCTATAACATCCTTAAACTAGTAATTTTTGTATCCACCGTATCAGCTTTATCTAGAAATAGCAATTTAAAATAATCATAGTCTATACAAATTTTGAAGCTTTCTAACATAAAACTACTCTGGTTGTATTATGATTCTGCTAAAATGAATCCACATGAACACAAAAGTTTGTCTAAGAGGCCTTTGTCAAGTCTTTATGGTATTTCAAATGATGATAATAATTCCTGAATGTTAATTACTCACTAACATGATAAATTCTTTTGTGTTAGGTTTCTTATGTGGACCATCTCCAGATCATTTCCTTTTACTTTTTCCCTGGATGGATTGTTTTGCTTTTACTATTCTTTTTTTAAATATTATTAATAATGATTAGAGGACATCGAAGACTTAACAATTATCTTGTATCTTGATCATGTGGTTTATCGTGATTGTTATTGTACATATTATGTTTTAAATTTCACTAGAAGTTGCATGAAAATAGAGGGTTCAAGTTCAATTCTGGAATCAGGGTTCTCAGAATTTACTTCGTATCAAATTTCATTAGTATGAAATGGTAGGCCTACATTGAGTTTCTTATTTTATGTATCTCCTTAGTCTTTAGGGTTTGGACTGATTTTACCTTGAATTATATGTAGGTTGAGATGGCATTGGTAATCATTCAAGTAATCACTGAAGATACATGACAACTTGAAAATGTTGAGTGCATTTCATGTTATAATCATTATACATTTTGTGTTGATGTTCTCATATTGTTTTACATGTTTGTTTTTTCCTTAAAAGAATAGTTATGCGACTAATTTACTGATTCATCTTTTATGTAATTTAGGTGTTGAGTTGAAGTTTGCAAATATGGGCACTAACTGGTATGGAAAACAAAAATCAGAAGCAATCACCAATGTGAATGTCATATACAAAACTTTACGGAGTAGATTGCTTGAGTTAAACTGAGTTCTTGGCAACATCTTTAATGTTTTTTATTTTTTCTTTTATCCTTCAATTTATAAATAATAAGGATGTTATCAACTCATTTAAGGTACATTGTTATTTTTTAGTAATGCATGAAGATATTAAAAAAATAGTAGTTTGTATGTTTATGATTCACGTCATAAAGTTATAGATCATGGTGAGTTATTTAGATCATGTTTTTATTGAAAATTTGTTCATCTTATAGAAATTGTTAAGCTTGTAGAAAAGTCCATTTTATACAAAGTTTTATGATTTATCTTATATTATTTGTCCCTCTTATAAAAAGATTTATAGATTATTTTATTTGGATCATTTTTTTATCATACTCATGATCCAAAATTTTATGATTCATGTCTCCTTTTTGAATCATAGAAATTATGGATCATAGCTTTTGGATCCTAAAATTTTCAAATTTACTTTTTGATCCATAACTTAATGTTTCCATATTTATAAGAATAATGATCCATAACTTAAAATGATCTAACTTTTTATGAATTATGATTCATAACTTAAATGATCCACCTTTTATGAATTATGATCCAGAACTTATTATGATAAAGCATTTAATATTTTTTGTTTTTTTTTCAGGATTTCAAGTGGAATTTTTCGTTAAAAAAACAACCTTGTTGTCTATGGGTTATTTCTGGTGGCTTATGGAGTGGAGCGTATAGTATTGATGTTCATTTAGAACTTGAGTCTGATTGTTAAGACGTACAATTGGCAAAGATAAGGAAGAAGTATGTTGAAAATATGTTTTTGTCAAATTTAATCTGAGCAAACCTACCTTTGTCAGCACTCTAGAGGACTATGATAAGCTGACAATTTTTACAAGAAGAAAAAGATTTATGATAAAGCACATTTGCATGAAATTCAAGTTAGGGTTCAAGGAATTGGAGTTTTGTGATTTTTGTCGTGTTATGACCATAGTTATGAAATAGTTTTTAGTTTGATATATTATTTAGTTTTTGTTGTTAGTAGCACATTTTTTATTGTTGTCATGTTATGTGGTAAAGAAACAATGTTGTAATGAACCTGTCTAAGATACATTTTTAGTTTTAGCAATGCATTGTGTTTTATATGAAACCCAGAAGTTTTGCATCTTACATATTATAATTCATACCATATTTATATATTATGGATCATGTATTTTGGATATTATTCTTATGGATCGTCATAAGATATGAGTAATAAGATATGGACCATGCTGACTAGGTTGAAAAATGGCCACATATAACATAATTGTCCATTTTTACATAATAGTCATTATTCAAAACTTTATAGTTCGTATTATTTTCTTGGATCAAAAAATTTATGGATCATGATTTTGTGTTGCTTGTCATGATCCAAAACATTATCTTTGGGATATTAACCAAATATGATATGATATTTAACTTGAAAAGATGACATCAATGATTGATCCAGAACATATTTTTATGGATCATATTCATGATCCAAAAAAAATTATTGATTCATATTATATTTTTTGGATCTAAAACTTTATGGATCATATTTCCGGATCATGATTTTGTGTATCACAGTCATGATCCAAAACTATATTTGGATTTTAAAACTTTGTCATGATCGAAAACATTATTATATTTTTGGATCATAGAAATTTCTTTTTCATAACTTGAATAGAAAAATCTAAAATACTCAAATTATATATTATTCAAAATATAAAACTATTATTCGAAAAACAATATTATTCGACATTTTGCATTTTCTAATTTTAGATCATATACCTTTTGAATTGTAAAAATTTATATCTTATATTTTAGGATTTTAATGTTCAATTTTAATAGTCGTGATCTAAACTTATATGATGCGTTTATATTTTTTGATCATAGATCTTGTGCTTCATTTGTTTTTTGGATCATAAGTTTTAGATATTGTGATTTTGGATTATATAACATTTTGAATCATAACTTTTTGAATATTTGCTTTTACATCATAAAAATAGACAAAACTAAGATTCAAAGTAGCAAATTACTCAAAACATCAAATTATTATTCTAAGTATCATATTATTCAAAACATCACACTAGTATATTATAATGATCCAAAAACTATTATGATCCCAAACCTTTTATGAATCAAAACTTTTATAAAAAAACATATATGATTTAATATGCTATGATTCAAAATGGTATTATTGAAAATAATATGATTCAAGGCATATAAATGTTTGAAATGTACGAAAATTTGCATCATACCATATTGACAAACCTGACATGAACAACAGTTTTATAACATAAAATATGATTGAAAAAAAATATGCATCAAAACCGAATAATAATAAATTATCTACAATCTCTTAGTTTGAATATATAACATTTCAAATGCTTGAATATTTTAAACCTATAGACGATGACATCCGCTTTGACTTTTATACTGAGATGCACACATTGTTAAATTATATTAGTACTTTGAGTTCGGGATCAAACAACATCTTAACGTCAAAGGTCTACCATGTCTCTCGTGCATACTGGGCTTAAATCAAGATCTCTCATTTAGACAACCGCTTTGACTTATTGATTGAGATCTCATTTTCTTATATGCTTGTACAACGTTTGATATCGACGATGTTAAGATAAACAGACTGCTTCCTGAAACAATAATATTATGAATCAATGTAAGTTTTGCATCTAACCTAAAAATAAAGAAACCTCTTACTGTAGCTTACAAAAAACAATCATAAAACACGTTCTCAAAACTACCTAAAGGAACAATGCACTTGACTGTATATAACTCAGGGTTCTCCAAATGATATATCATGATGATAGCACCATCAAATGATATACTACTGATCAAAACATTTCACAGTATATGATCAAAAATTATATGATACAAACATTTTATGATTGATGTGTAATAAATTAATCAATACAATGATTTGATTCGAATGGTTTATAATCCAAATCTTTGATGATCCAAAGATATTATGATTCCAACCATGTTACCATACAATTCTACAAATAAGATGATAAACAAATCAATGATATGGCCTAATCCCAACGGGTATAACAAATCAATAATATTATATAAATTTTCACAGGTTTTATGATGCAACCACGTTATCATTCAAAACATAATAACCCAGATACAAATTTTCATAAACAGGACCTAAACAAGTTTTCACAATATTACATGTATATAATGAGTTGGTATAGACTATCAATACAACAATAACTAAGTCTTAACAAGTGAGTTTATTTTTTTAAATTTTCTTTTTTATGATCCTTTTTTTTCTACACATACCTATATGTATACACAAATTTATCACCCATTCTCCTAGACATATGCATGTAAATGTTTTCCATAAAGACCAAAATGCAATGTAAATACAGAGTATGAACTCACTTATTTACATATCACAAATACATTCATACAAATAGTTTGTGTGTGTAAAGCACAAGAAAATCTTAAAAAAACATCTTAGACACCTTATGTGCATTGAGGTTCTCATAGACATTTTAACAAACACCTTATGTGTGTTGAACTTCTCAGATGCATTTTAACAAATACCTTGCTGAACTTCTCAGAGGTATTTTAACAAACACCTTGAGTGCTTCATCAAAGTTAGACATTCAATTCAATAAAACATCTTATATATAGTATAAACTAACCTGATTGAGTTATAATCTTCAATTTTTTGATCAGTTGAAAAATCAGAATCTTTTTGATGTTGAATTCGATCAGAGCAAGAAGCAATAAAGAAGACGATTAGAGCAAGGAAGTAACAAAGAAATTGAATTACAATCTTCAATTTACGATCAATTGAAACAAATCAGAATCTTTTTTGCTTTTGCTGTTGAATTCGTTCAGATCAATTTATCAACGAAGAAGACGTATCAGAGCGATCAATGAAGAAGACGATGATTTAGGGCTTGGTCGTGTTACTTTTGTCCAGAAGAAGCCCAGTAGCTTGGAGCCCACACTTTTCAGATTTCTTTGGCATCTAATTCAGCCCAACTCGTCCAGCTCTTATAACCAGGTCCATTGTCAGTTTTTTGACGAAAACACCCTTAATGACGTTGATTGGTTGAGAGTTGTCCTCGCGATCCTCACCGAATTTCATGTCGTCACCGGAACGGGACCCTATATATATATATATATATATATATATATATATATATATATATATATATATATATATATATATATATATATATATATATATATATATATATATATATATATATATATATATATATATATATATATATATATATATATATATATAGATATATATATATATATATATATATATATATATATATATATATATATATATATATATATATATATATATATATATTTCACTCAATGGTTTTGGACGATTTCATTTGGAAAATGATCATCCCTATTTATAAGGATGATTAGCCGAAACTCGCCGTGATCGTTGAAAGAAAATTGTAGGCGCCTGCTTTTGCTGCAATTGAATTGAATTTTTTTCCGTCGTTCAAAACTCTTCACGTGCATAATTGAAATTTTGATATTGATTACTATTTAGTGGGGCCCACATGAATTATTCTTTTGACTTTGCTTTTGAAGACAATTATTCACAATCTCCACCTTGACTTTAAAAGCAATAAGTAATCAAACAACTCCACCTTGAGACGAATTTCCGCTTGTAGAACTCCTCATTATAAAATCATCGTGTGCCGACAATCCTTAGAATTAGATTGTCATACCAACCAAGCTTGAGCAAAGCTCAAACTTCGTTGCTGGAACCGGCTTCGTCATCATATCCGCCGGATTGTCATGAGTGCTAATCTTTTGAACTTGAATATCACCTTTGGAAATAACATCTCGAATAAAGTAATAACGTACATCAATATGTTTCGTTCTCTCATGAAACATTTGATCTTTTGTAAGATAAATAACATTTTGACTATCACAAAAAATCTTTGTGGGAGATGTGTCTCCACAAAGTTTACCGTATAAATTTCTTAACCAAATAGCTTCCTTACAAGCTTCGGAAATTGCCATATATTCTGCTTCAGTTGTGGATAAGGCAACAGTGGTCGGTAGACATGCCTTCCAACTCACAGCACATCCACTGTAAGACCTGTATTTCAGTTATTTCATTTATTTATAATTATTATGAATTCTATGATTTTTGGTAATTATAAAATTAAGAAAAACTTTAGTTACAATTTCATATGAAAATCAGCATTTTGTGCCGTTTTTAGAAAAATCATAATTAATTATAGGAACATCGTTTGGACCTCAAACTAGTGCACAAAGTTTAAAATTTGAGTCTAGTACAATTATTAAAAATAATTGTAAGATTGAAAATGACATTATCTATGGTAAAATATGCAATCTTCACTGATTAGTTCGAAATTGACAGATTAGATAGTCTGTTTTTAAAAATTCATAATAAATCATAGAAAAATCGTATAAATACGTACTATACGTCCCTGGAAAGGTATTGAGATGAATTTTCCGAATATCAAATAAAATCGTGAATTTAATGGGTTTAAGGTCGGCTAAACCAGTCTTGAACAGACTGATTCTAGAAGGTCTTTAATTTCAACAAAGTTATATTATTAAAATCTTTTGTCAAAAATGTCATGCCATTTTTTATTCAAGAATTCAAGTATAAATACCCCCCCCCCCCAAGCATCTCATAAACCACACCAACAAATCTCAATCCAATATATAGAGGTTTCTAAGCACTAGAATATAAGCAAGTGAGCGGAAGAAGCTCGAAAGCCTAACGAAGGAGTTATAGATCCCGACGAAGGGTCATAAGGTAACTACAAACCTTTCTATAGCTTAATTATGTATTGTAAAATAATTTGTGTTAAGAAGTAGAATATTTAATAAGTATAACATATATACTCATTTCCAACAATAGTAAACAAAAACCTTAAAAACGTCGTTATTATAACAATTCGTAATTTCCGAAAATAATACCGATTGATTTACTTACGAGGACGGTGACTAGGCCGATTACTTGGGATCTGGTTGTTGGATTTTCCGAAAGGCTAAAATGCTGAAAGGATCCTGCCACCCTATCTAATCTTCTACCTGGCCGTTCTTTACTTGATAAATCATGAAGTATCATATGGGAAATTAATAAAGGGTTTAAGTTGTTCAATAGTATGACATATGTTGGTGTTATAGTAATTAAGACTTAATTATATTAACAGTTGGAAGAAGAAGTCTTAAGCCGTAGAATATCCGGAAAGAACTATACTCAGGTGAGTGGCATAATCCTGTTACTATACATTATCTGCTTGTTGTTGTGTAATGTATAAATGTCAGGTAACTCATGGACTGTATGGGTCCTATCATGAGATTGTATGGATCTCTACCACGTGGACTGTATGGGTCCTATCATGAGATTGTATGGATCTCTACCTGCTGAACTGTATGGGTTCTATCATGAGATTGTATGGATCTCTACCTGCTGAACTGTATGGGTTCTACTATGAGATTGTAAGGATCTCAATTACATGGACTGTGTGGGTCCTATTTACTCAGTATCTCTTTGATGAAATGTTGTTATATGAAACTCTATTGTTGATCTTACTCACTAAGCTTTAATAGCTTACCCGTAGTATGTTGAATTGAGTTTCAGGTCTTAGTAGTTCAGAAAGAGGTAACGAGATGCGTGAGGATTAAGAATTGAAGAATTGTAATACCCGGCTTGATCTTGGGAAAATTCTGTATTGAGTAAGATCTATTGATAACTACTTGTATTCCGTTTGTTTAATATAAATGTACCCCTACTTTTGTATGAAGAATTTCGGGTGTACTTTGTGTTAAAAATCCGGGTGTTACAAGTTGGTATCAGAGCCGTGGTTTAAGCGAACTAGATCTTAGTAGTAAGACTCTAGACTTAAACCGTGAGAGTAGAAATAGTTGCTTAAGTAGAATAGTAGCTATAATTATTGGTATATTCATTGTTAGGATGAAGCCTTTAGGAAACATTCAAAGGGCGACTTGTCATCATTAGAGAAAGTTTCGTAATACTTAGAGTAGCAGGATCAGGATGAGAGTCCTGGTATTCTAGGAAAGTGTTGGAATATGCTTTGTAAGGGCATATGTGTTGGAGATACCGGTGAGAAGCGAATTGGAGATTTATGGACAAGTCCTGGAATGGACATGGATGGGTGTGGAAGATTGTAGTAGAGCTCCTACTATTGAAAGCACAGGATCTGCATTCGAATCAGGAGTTGGTCATGAGGAATCCAATTAAATAAGGGTGTGGTTAGTTATGACAAAAATAAAAGTAGTAACACGTCGATACATGTGAACTATTACTAAAACTTTATCTTAATACATTAAGAAAAGTTTACAGAACTACTAAACTGGAGAATCAGAAAGAAACGAGAGAATATCTTCTACACTCCACTCTTTGTCATCATTAGGTTGACTTGTACCTCTCGAGGATTTGGAAGTGGTATGCTTTCAGTTATTGGAGGAGGAGCTCCAAGGTATGGGGTCTCGATAGGGTTGGAACCTGTAACCCCATGATTAGGGCTAAATATTGACTCATTTGGGGCGTGTGTAAGTAGGGCAGTGATGAGGAAGGGCTCTAATTCGGAACCAGTTGGGGGTAGCTATAAGAAGGAGGAAACCATGCTAGGTCACCTACAAAGCCTCAAAAATTCTCCTCACTCGAAGACTCGAGTAAACCAGGGTTAATACTACTCATACCAGAATTAGATGGCAGAGATTGCTGATGTGTATGAGTTCTTGATGAAGTTTCCCCCTTTTCCTGAATTTTTCTTTTCCTAAATACAACCTTATGAGCAGCTTGTATTAGCTTCTTAGTGCCGTCTGTTAGACCCGATTGTGACCCTTCAATTATCGCTTCTTTTTCTTTTTTTAGGTTGGGTATTAAATCTCCCGATAATTCTGTTGCCTCAATAAATTCATTACCAAATTCCTGTGGCACAAATAACTTTAGTAATTTCAACCTTATGATATAAAGGAATTAAAAAAAATGTAGTTCTTTACCTCAGCACGATCAATAAGGGTTTGCAAACTCGTAACTTGTCGTTGGGGCCAATGATTGATACCTAATTCTCTACAGCGTTTTTTTAATTGTGTCGTTCCAATGTTCAGTTCCTTCACATCTTTCTCAATTGGTTCGTTAAAGTGTTTAGCTATTATTTCCCTACTTAATAAATGTCTGAAACCTCTTCCACTGCCACCTGCTATGTTTTCTGAACTAGAAGGTTCAAATCCAATTGTATTGTTATCATTCTGGATCATTTGAACATGATCCTAATTTTCTGACCCAAAGATGGACATTGATTCATCAAAATTAGTGGCCTCTATCGGTAATAATTGTTGGTTTTCAACTAAAATATCAGGATTCTGAAATCCTTCTAGGTTCCTTTGAATCACCTGAAGGTGATTTTGGTATTGAAAACCAACCCCAAACTCGGGATTCATATCAATATTGATGTTATAAATCGTCTGTAATTGATTGTCATTTTGAATGTCAGCCATGAATCCTTGATTCATGGGGATGATCTCACTGCTCATTGAGGGTACGTCTATGAATGGATTGTAATCGGATAGATCATCCACAAATGGGTCTACAAATAACAATTGTCAGATGATAAAACAAAAGTGAATACTCATAGAAGCAATCATTTAAAAGAATTTAACCTGGTAGAAGGTATGGATGATCAAGTACAAAGTCTAAAGATGCATGCACCGGATCTTCTGAGTTAATGTTCAGCTCAGGAAAAATTTCTGACTCACCGTGGAGTTGCTCTATTGGTAGTATATCTGGAAGACTGTAACATAATTCAGAATCAAACAAAACATTAAAAGATAAACGAAATATGGATGATAGATGTCTAGAATGTTAGAGTCACCGAACTCTATTAAGAATGCTTGGTTTGAAGTACCCTCTCCTTGCGGAAAACCAGGTCCAGGGTTCGACAGATCACCCATTGAAGATCTGTTTTCCATGACTCAACTTTAAATAAGAGTTCGTTTACGAAAAAAAACTAGTGATAAGAGAGGATGAGACTGAAAATGAATGTGGAAATGAATGATATTACATACCTGTATATATAGTATATTGCAGCTGGAACCGAAAGGACAATCCACGTTCTTATTACCAAACAAAATTCAAACCATCTATAGTAGGTGCGAGTTTTCACTACCTAAGTGACATTTTTTCAAAATTCGCCGCTTGACTTCGGTTAGAACGAGATAATGAAAATACTTTTGAAATAAAAAGTATATATTCTGAAAGCAAAGATAGTTGAAAGAATTTTTAATGCTAGAATTGAATTTCGGGGACGAAATTCTTATAAGTGGGGGAGACTTGTAAGACCTGTATTTCAGTTATTTCATTTATTTATAATTATTATGAATTCTATGATTTTTGGTAATTATAAAATTAAGAAAAACTTTAGTTAGAATTTCATATGAAAATCAGCATTTTGTGCCGTTTTTAGAAAAATCATAATTAATTATAGGAACATCGTTTGGACCTCAAACTAGTGCACAAAGTTTAAAAATTGAGTCTAGTACAATTATTAAAAATAATTGTAACATTGAAAATGGCATTATCTATGGTAAAAAATGCAATATTCACTGATTAGTTCGAAATTGACAGATTAGATAGTCTGTTTTTAAAAATTCATAATAAATCATAGAAAAATCGTATAAATACGTACTATACGTCCCTGGAAAGGTATTGAGATGAATTTTCCGAATATCAAATAAAATCGTGAATTTAATGGGTTTAAGGTCGGCTAAACCAGTCTTGAACAGACTGATTCTAGAAGGTCTTTAATTTCAACAAAGTTATATTATTAAAATCTTTTGTCAAAAATGTCATGCCATTTTTTATTCAAGAATTCAAGTATAAATACCCCCCCAAGCATCTCATAAACCACACCAACAAATCTCAATCCAATATATAGAGGTTTCTAAGCACTAGAATATAAGCAAGTGAGCGGAAGAAGCTCGAAAGCCTAACGAAGGAGTTATAGATCCCGACGAAGGGTCATAAGGTAACTACAAACCTTTCTATAGCTTAATTATGTATTGTAAAATAATTTGTGTTAAGAAGTAGAATATTTAATAAGTATAACATATATACTCATTTCCAACAATAGTAAACAAAAACCTTAAAAACGTCGTTATTATAACAATTCGTAATTTCCGAAAATAATACCGATTGATTTACTTACGAGGACGGTGACTAGACCGATTACTTGGGATCTGGTTGTTGGATTTTTCGAAAGGCTAAAATGCTGAAAGGATCCTGCCACCCTATCTAATCTTCTACCTGGCCGTTCTTTACTTGATAAATCATGAAGTATCATATTGGAAATTAATAAAGGGTTTAAGTTGTTCAATAGTATGACATATGTTGGTGTTATAGTAATTAAGACTTAATTATATTAACAGTTGGAAGAAGAAGTCTTAAGCCGTAGAATATCCGGAAAGAACTATACTCAGGTGAGTGGCATAATCCTGTTACTATACATTATCTGCTTGTTGCTGTGTAATGTATAAATGTCAGGTAACTCATGGACTGTATGGGTCCTATCATGAGATTGTATGGATCTCTACCACGTGGACTGTATGGGTCCTATCATGAGATTGTATGGATCTCTACCTGCTGAACTGTATGGGTTCTATCATGAGATTGTATGGATCTCTACCTGCTGAACTGTATGGGTTCTACTATGAGATTGTAAGGATCTCAATTACATGGACTGCGTGGGTCCTATTTACTCAGTATCTCTTTGATGAAATGTTGTTATATGAAACTCTATTGTTGATGTTACTCACTAAGCTTTAATAGCTTACCCGTAGTATGTTGAATTGAGTTTCAGGTCTTAGTAGTTCAGAAAGAGGTAACGAGATGCGTGAGGATTAAGAATTGAAGAATTGTAATACCCGGCTTGATCTTGGGAAAATTCTGTATTGAGTAAGATCTATTGATAACTACTTGTATTCCATTTGTTTAATATAAATGTACCCCTACTTTTGTATGAAGAATTTCGGGTGTACTTTGTGTTAAAAATCCGGGTGTTACATCCACCAATGGTAAAGACATAACCTGTCAAAGATCTTCTTCTGTCCAAATCTCCAGCATAATCAGAATCTACATAGCCCACCAGTCCTTCACCAGAACTTCCAAATTGTAAACATGCATTGGAAGTACCGCATAAATATCTAAGAATCCATTGAACAGCTTTCCAATGTTCTTTTCCTGGATTAGCCATATATATGCTAACAACACTTAAAGCGTGAGATAAATCAGGGCGAGAACATACCATGACATACATTAGAGAACCAACTGCACTAGAATACGGAACTTTCGCCATGTTGTTAATTTCATCATCTGTCTGTGGACAATATGCTGAAGACAGTTTGAAATGTGCAGCTAACGGAGTACTCACTGGCTTGGCTTTATGCATGTTGAATCTTTGAAGAACTTTCTCAATATACCTCTTTTGACTTAGGTATAGTTTTCCATGCTGTCTGTTACGAGTAATTTCCATACCAAGAATTTTCTTGGCTGGACCTAAGTCCGTCATTTCAAACTCTTTGCTTAGTTGTGTTTTCAGTTTTGCTATTTCTAGTTTATCTTTTGCAGCAATCAACATATCATCAACATAAAGAAGCAGATATATTGATGAACCATTGACTGACTTAAAATAAACACAACTATCATAATCTGATCTTTTAAAATTCTGAGATAGCATAAAAGAGTCAAACCTCTTATACCATTGCCTTGGGGACTGCTTTAACCCATAAAGAGATTTCTTCAATCTACATACCAAGTTCTCTTTTCCAGGGATAATGAAGCCTTCAGGTTGCTCCATATAAATATCTTCCTCCAATTCACCATGTAAAAATGCAGTTTTGACATCTAACTGCTCAAGCTCATAGTTATGCATGGCAACAATACTAAGTAAAGTACGAATTGAGCTATGCTTAACAACAGGAGAGAAGAAATCAGTAAAATCAATGCCTGGAATTTGGCTATAGCCTTTAGCAACTAACATTGCTTTAAATCTTGCTTCCTCATTAGGAGTAATACCTTCTTTTCTTTTGAAAATCCATTTGCAGCGGATAGGCTTCTTTTCTTTTGGTAATTTCACCAACTCCCAAGTGCCATTCTTTTCAAGAGATTCTATTTCATCATGCATGGCAGTTATCCATTTGTTGCAATGTTCTGAAGTAATGGCTTCCATGTAAGTTGAAGGTTCTTTGATACCTTCAATTTCTTCAACAACCTTTAAAGCATAAGCAACAATATTTGCTTCTTCTATCAGTCTCTTGGGAGGATGAATGACCCTCCTAGGTCTATCAATTGCTATAGAACGTTGTGGTTGGTGAATAGGAGTAGGAGTAGAAGACTCTTGCTCAACTGATGGATTTTGATCAATAGAGTTTTCTTTTTCTGGTGTATGTTCTGAGTCAACAGATTGCTCCACCTGCACACTTGTCTTTTGTTGACTTTCAACATGAATATTAGTAGAAGAATCTTTATGTAGCATAGCTGATTCATTAAATACTACATTTCTACTAATCATGATCTTTTTAGTTTCAGGACACCATAACTTATATCCTTTCACACCAGACTTGTAACCAAGAAAGATACATTTAATTACCCTAGGATCTAATTTTCTATTATCAACATGAGCATAAGCAGGGCAACCAAAAATTCTTAAATCTGAATAGTTTGCTGGGGAGCCAGACCATACCTCAATAGGAGTCTTTTTATCAAGTGGAATAGAAGGTGACATGTTAATTAGATAACATGCAGTAGAAGCAGCTTCTGCCCAAAAACGCTTAGATAATCCTGCGTTAGATAACATACAACGGGCTTTTGAAATAATGGTTCTGTTCATACGTTCAGCTACACCATTTTGTTGAGGTGTGTAAGAAACGGTGTAGTGTCTAACAATTCCTTCTAGTTTACAATATGAATTAAATTCATTTGAACAAAACTCCATACCATTATCTGTGCGAAGCTTTTTGACCTTCTTACCGGTCTGGTTTTCCACCATGACTTTCCATTCTTTGAATACAGAGAATGCTTCAGATTTAAGCTTCAAGAAATATGGCCAAACTCTTCTTGAATAATCATCAATAATTGTCAACATATAACGAGCACCTCCTAGTGATGCTTCTTGAGATGGTCCCCATAAATCAGCATGTACATACTCCAAAATGCCTTTTGTAGTATGTACTGAGGTGTTAAATTTTACCCTATTGTGCTTGCCAAAAATACAATGTTCACAGAATTCCAGTTTGCCAACGCATTGGCCATCAAGCAATCCTCTTTTGCTTAATACTGTTAAACCAAGTTCACTCATATGCCCAAGACGCATATGCCATAGGTTAGTAGTATCAGAAATAGAAGATGAATTTGAAGTAACATTGGAATTACCTATTACTGTTGTACCCCGAAGATGATACAGGTTTGCTGATTTGATATTGGCTTTCATGACAATCATGGCTCTGATACTACTTTTTAAGTATAATAATATCGACAATAAAATAAAAATATAATACGATAAAGAAAAATAAATGTGGACACAAGGATTTAACGTGGAAAAACCCTTTCGGGAAAAAACCACGGGCACAACCGATGATAATCACTATATGAGAAAAATGAGGAGGTTATAAGATTTGGAACTGAAAATATATATCTCTCTTTTTTCTTTTAATACACAGAGCCTCACAAAAAAAAAAAAAAAAAAAAAAAATATATATATATATATATATATATATATATATATATATATATATATATATATATATATATATATATATATATATATATATATATATATATATATATATATATATTTCACTCAATGGTTTTGGACGATTTCATTTGGAAAATGATCATCCCTATTTATAGGGATGATTAGCCGAAACTCGCCGTGATCGTTGAAAGAAAATTGTAGGCGCCTGCTTTTGCTGCAATTGAATTGAATTTTTTTTCCGTCGTTCAAAACTCTTCACGTGCATAATTGAAATTTTGATATTGATTACTATTTAGTGGGGCCCACATGAATTATTCTTTTGACTTTGCTTTTGAAGACAATTATTCACAATTTTAATCCCATTTTCATTCGCTACTACAAAAACATATTATATGATCCGGTTAAATCAATTAAATAACCCGGTTTTCAACCGCGTTTTATGTCTAGCGAGTTCTATGAGAAAAATGAAATATAACCCGGGTTTTAAACCAGGGCCTATCGCTCTTAAAAGAACTCGGTGGTGGGAGAGATAGAGATGCGGAGAGGGACAAAGAAGGTACGGTTGGGATCCCAAAACCTGGATCAAGCTCTAGTTAGGTTGCTGCTGCTGTTGACATTCATGAAGACGATTAAACTGTCGACGGAGCTGGTGGTGCCCCGACACCACAACCGGGTCTTGTGAGTATCATCGAACATGCATAAACCAACAACTTCTAACCTGATACCGTCTACTTATCTTGCTACATCCATCCATCACTCAGGAAACTTGGTGAAACTCGATCATAATCCCACTACATCTATCCATGTCGGTGGTTAATCTCGACCGATGATTCATGTCCGGTGAACCTGGTGAAACTCGGAGTATCTTGAATCTACATCAAATGAAGCATCTAGAAACAATAGGAATATAAGGATAACAACAATCGTTTGGTCATCACTTCCCAAGTGAATGAACGATCCATCACAATTGATCGCGAGGCAATATACAGGTTCCTCATAAGCAGGAAACAACCAAAGGGAATACCCACAATTAATTTTCCCAAAACTATAATGGAATAAAGAGTTAAGGGCGCTTTTAACAACTGTAGTTACATTTATGGGGGACTTCATGTAAACATCATTTGTTTAAGTGGGAATAAGTGGATTTAAGGTGATTAGAATAGGAGTAGGAGTAAGATAGATTTGTCGTTCCAAATAATAATAATAATAATAATCATCATCATTTATTATTCATGATTTTTTTCAATGTAGCTTGCTAAGGTTAATTAATTTTTTCAACACAAAGTGTGTTAAAACATATGCTACCACAAACTGTTTGAGGTACCTTTGTCATTTGGTTATTTAGACCCTCACTACATAAGGACCGGTAAGTTACGATCTTACCAATTATTCTATCTATTAAAAAACGTATTTTTTCTGTTCGTTACATGGGTTTTTTTTTGTTTGTGTAACGCGGATCTTATGCCGGATCCGGGTCTTTCTATTCGGATCTATGTGGATAAGGGTTTCCACGTCGTTCTGATATACTGTGATGATTTTCCGTCTTCTTCATTCCACCGCTTCACTCCTTGATTTCTCCCACCGCCATCTAATATTCCGGATGCTTCTCCCATCGCATCATCTTCATCATCTCACTTCGCCTTCATCTTCTTTCTTGCAATCGATGCCGTCTTTTGTTGATTTTAAAAATTGTATCAGGTTCAACATATGATTAGAAAAGAGAAGATGATTGCGGCATATGATTTCATCGATATATATTGTCAACTTACTGTTGCAGTGGATGAGGAGTATATCGATTTCAAACTCGCCGTATCATCATAATCAACCTTATCGGCCTCCAAAAGGTGCTCGATGTTTGTTGTGATGGCGAGAGCGAGTCTTAGGTTTGGGGACGTTTATGAGAGAATCGAGAATTCAAAGCAGGAAGAGATGATCAAATTGGAGAAACAGAGAATGGAATTCACCAAAGAAGTTGAGTTTCAAAGGTTGAATATGTTTATGGAAACTCAACTTGAGCTTGACAAAATGAAGAAGAAGAAACCATCCACAACAGGATCCAGTCCAGGTATAACACTCCCCTTAAAATAAATCATCATCAAATCAACCTTCGATTTCAGATTATGACCACAAATTGGAAGCTAATTTCATGTAAAAACATTGTCTTTGTACTCTGTTCCTTTCCATTTCAATTTAAAATTCTACCTTTCGGCAATGCCCACGAATAGCTATGAGATGAAACTCAAGAATACTCCACACGGCTCGGATTTGAAGGAACAGAAAGTGTTGTTTCGCAGTGAAGAATGTAGAGAACAAGCAAAGGTATATAATGCCCACAACCTGTTTGAGATTTTGTCTCTTACAGAAATGCCTGAATGAGCATCACTGATTTTCACACACCAAAATGTTAATAAATTTACCACATGATCGTAACATACAAACCTTAATCCACCATCGTTTAAAATTATCCCCCCATTGCAAATTTAGGAGCATATCTTACAAACTCTGCGTATCCTACAAACTCTCATTCACTCATACTGTATTCATTAGGGATTCTATGAAGTTGAAAAGGAATCAGATTGGTCCGCATTTGTTTCTCATTGAGGGTACAGATTTTCCCAGATTCTTGCTCTGTTATTTTCCCGTAGCTTTAGCCACTTACATCTGGATTTATCAGATTACAAATTCTAATTGAATCTTCTTTCTTAAAGAACCCGAGCTTTAAAATACCCATTTCTTGCCAAACGATTGGCTTGCATGGTAATTTCCGGAACAATTTCTTCAAACTGTCTAGACATACTCCAGCTTACACTTTTGTCTCCTGAAATGATCTCATAGGTAATCTTCTTATAAATTTTAATTTTTAATAAATTCCAAGTTACCATATATTCCGACACATTCTTTTGATAACATTTCTCAGATGAAAGAGGAATTTGGTTTATTAATAGGTGCCCTAGAAGCTTCAGGCATAACAACCAAACAACTAACATGTAATTTCACAATCATTTCTCGAAGTTGATTATTATCTTAAAAGTTTATGTTTGTAAATAACTTTCAATAATTTAATATATAGTTTTAACAACTGAATGGTATACTGGTGTACTTACGCGAATTCGTATCAATGCAGTTCGTATTGGATTGGCTAGAGGAACTTCTTATGAAGATTTACTTGCATCAGCAATTGCATCAGTAGAATCAGAAGCTTTAGTTGGCAATGCTGTTTATCTGCTTCCATCTTTTTATAATCATGACTGTGGTAAGTCCAATATTTAAAATAGAAATTATTATAAAAATGAAAATTTGTAATTGAGTTGGGATTGATTTTCGTGATATAGATCCTAATACGCATATAGTTTGGGTGGAAAATGTGGATGCAAGATTGAAAGCTTTGAGAGACATTTCAATTTCAAATTCTTTTCTTTACCAGGTCAAATTTGAGGACAATCGAGTCACTATTTTCACTAAAGTTTGCTCTTGGTACTGGATCGGTCACTATTTTCACAAACGAAAAGGGTGGAGCCATTGATGATTCTGTGCTCACGTCTCACGAAAGTGACAGATGATCATATTTACTTGGTTGTTAACGCTGGCTGTAGAGATAAGGATTTGTCCCACATTGAAGAACATATGAAGGCTTTTAAAGCCAAAGGTGGAGATGTTGGCCGGCACATCTATTATGAGAGATCTCTTTTGGCTCTCCAGGTATGATCAAGAATTCAAGATTTAATCTTTCTTGAATAAAGTTACGATTTTTTTTACTTATTGGATGTAAAATATAACTCAATTTGCTCTTTTTTGTTACAATGGTTTGTATTTTGTTTTCCATATTGTTGTTGTGGTGCAGGGTCCTCTTGCAGGTTCAATTCTTCAGTATTTGACAAAAGAGGACTAGAGCAAAATGTACTTTGGGGAGTTTCGTATTATAGATATCAATGTTTCCAAATGTTTTCTAACTAGAACCGGGTACGTTTTTAGATGGAAAATAGATAAAATTGTATAAAGTGCTCTGTTCTAAATAAGGGTACATTTAAAAAAAATTTAGGACTTAATGGAGAAAGCACAATTCTTAGATCTTTTAAGTGGTTCTTTCTGAATTAAGTCAAAAAGAAACACTCATATGTAGCTTATGAGATTAACTCATGTCCCCGTTAAGTTAATTGACTAAAAAAGAAAGTGTTAAATGTAAAGATAGTTTTTTTTTTCCTTATAGCATCATACTTTCATTTCTTTCTATTACAGCATTGTACTTACTGTTTTTTCTTATTAAGGATTATACGTTAAAAAATATACCAAGGTTATAGTTTTTATTCTTTTTCTTACAAGAACATTATTAGACATCGATAAAGCTCCCAAATTATTGCAATGTCATCCAAATACAAACTATAATCGGGTTTTTTTCCATGGTATTATGTTCTTATAATAAAAAACAGCGGTATTATTCTGCGGATTTTTTAAAGTAAAATGCCTTAATAAGAAAAAGCCGAAAGTAAAGGTAATAGAAAGAAACGAAAGTAGGATGCTATAACACACATACATTGCTATTTAACATGTTTGTCAGGTACACCGGTGAAGACGGATTGAAAATGTTGGTCCCTTCAGAGAACGCAGTCGACCTCGCAAAAGCAATTCTAGAAAAATCCAAAGGAAAAGTACGGTTGACCGGTTTTGGGGCCCGTGACAGTCTTCATCTAGAAGCCGGGCTATGCCTTTATGGCAATGACATGGAGCAACACATAACACCCGTTGAAGCCGGGCTCCCTTGGGCCATTGGGAAATGAAGACGGGCCGAAGGCGGGTTTCTTGGTGCTGAAAAGACTACGATTTACAACTGTTAATCATTTATAATCACATTTCCGAGGTCAATTGTTTATCTTCCGTCGACACCAACCTCAGGAAACCCCATACCCCTAAGGTTAGTTAGTTGGTTGTTTTTATGCTATATATTATGTGCGTTTCTAATTTCTATTAATTTGATAGTTTGATTAAACATTTTATTGTTTAGGATTTGGGAAATAGTTTGTGGTTTACATTATTATCATCCAAAATTAAACGTAACACAAATGAAGTAAAACAGAAATCCATGTGTGGATACTTTTGGAGGCTATTAAAGCTACTTTCTGATGATTAATCTGCAACTACGTATCAGGTAAATAAACTATACTTTAACACCTTTATTTAGTATTCCTATAGTTCCATAATGTGGTCCTTCGTCCTACAGTAACAGTGGAATTCCCTAGGAAAGACCAACAATTTAACCCTATACATTATTCTGTTCACTTCCATTGGAAAGTCTGTTGTCCCATGGTATTTAGGTATCTGTTCATGTGGATTTTGGGGTTAAGGTGCCACGACCGCATGTTTTGGAGATAATTCAGCAAGAGTACAAGATGGTCTGAATGTTTCTTGGAGTAAGGGCTTTGGTCTTGGTGTAAGGAGGGGTAAATGTGTCATTTTAGCTGATTCATTACTATCTGCACAATATGGAACTTTCCACAAGATGTTTCTTGCTTTAACTCGTGTTCAACCCCTCATTGATCTCCCATCAGGTTCAACTTTCTTACAAGCTCCACTCATCTCGCAAAAGATTTATACAATTCCCAAACACCTAATCTTGAAACATTTCAAGAATTTTGTCCCAGTACCACCTTTTCATTTTAACAACAGCTAATCTTTTTTTGACATTTCTTTTTGGATTTATGTATGTTTGTGTTAATAATAATTGAATAATGATGATTTTGAACTTGGTACAGGTGGTAGGACCATTTTCCTTCAGAACCATTTAGATTACCTTCACAAAGATTGAGCATATTGACAATTCACTTCAGCCTATAACCATCTTTCAAGTATCAGAGAATCTCAAGGAGAAGGTTTCTGCTGCTACAGAAGAGGTTTGTGAATCTACTTATTTCCTCTTCTTTGAAGTTTGGACAGTTGTATGTTGCCATGTGAGATTGGATAATGAACTTAAGGGCTGTTTCTTTTTGACTTAATGCATACAGATATATAAGGCCGTTTATTTTTTACTTGGTACAATTAGAATGACTTAATGTATACAGATATATAAAGTTGTCTATTTTTTTGGAATTTGGAACAAAATAGAAAGGGAACATGCAAAAACTGCAATTGATACGCTGTTTTTTCTTGCATTTTTCCGAACCCGTGCTCCAACAATACCGAACCCGTGCGGAGCACGGACTCCCGCTAGTTGATGTTTAAACAAAGCAACGTTTAGAACTATTGTGTTTGTTTTGTTACGTTACAAAATAAATCATTCTTTTTCCCTCTTCCACTTAAGTGAGTTTTCAGTGGCGGAGATTTTAAAACTTTTGACATTTTCAATGACTTGCCCTCTTAAACTAAAATATATGACTTTTTTTATTAAAACTTTAATAAATAGAAAATATAATATATGTTACAAAATTTACGTTTTTGTAAAATTAATAACTACAATACAATATTAAAGGATAATGCATCTATAATGATAAATTGCTTCTTGAACAGTTGTCGTCTTAAATTTGACACACACACGTATATAGAACACGGTTGTAATTTAGAAACCGGGTCACATAGCCCTATGGCTAAAAGACTGGGTTGCTACATAGGAACCGAGTTGTTTAAATATAACATGAAGCCTGATTTTTTGGTTTAAGTCGGGTTATATAATATTTCCTGTTATAGATCCTGGTTTTTACATGATATAACCCGGTTTTTTCAGAAACCGGGTCTTATATAGCGGGAAGTCTTTTTGTAGTAGTGATTTCATGAAAAATAATTTAAAAAATATATTTGTAAACAACATCTTTCTTTAAAACCCTTAAACATTTGATAATCATTCTAAATATTTTCCATAAAATAATTAAACATAAAGGGGTTTTTGGTGTTGTCATCTAAGTTGAGAAAAGTAATCAGTTTTCACTTTTTATGTTGTTATCCCGATGAAGACAATCAATACGATCATATGGTGATGATTATGTTTTGTTGCCCTAAACAATATATATTACTTAGGCTATGGGGAGTGAATTCACCGGAATTTGAAAACTAGAAGAGAGAAGCCATACTATCAAGATCTAAATACTTGATTTATAGTGCCAAAGAAAATCCATCATAAGTGCAAGGGCCTAAAGCTTCAAACGACCTCCAATCATTGCATGTGAAGTTGCATACACAAGTTCAGAAAAGCTCAATATTAATAGAGAACAACCACAAGTATCTCTTAATCATTTCATTGAGCAGGTGGTGGGCGAATCTTAAACTAGAAAATGTATTATATGAAGTAGAGCAAAATACTGCCTAACTTTTTTGTTTGATTCTTTGATTCAAATAAAAAAACTAGATAATGACTTGTAAAGATAACGAACTTCTAAAATTCTTCTTATTTGGTCTCTAAACTTATTTTATGTTTGATTTACCCATGAACCTTTTAAATTAAATTGTTCGCATTATACCTTTTGATTGGTGGTCAGGACGGTCAAAAGAGTATATGAACAACTTTAAAAAGTTCATGGATAAATCAAACACAAAAATAAGTTCGGTGACTAAATATGAACACTTTTAGAAGTTCCTTACATTACCAAGTCATTATCCCTTTAATGAATTAGAGTTGCACAAGATAATGTGTTGCAACATATTGTTAATGAAGCCTGCAAATCATAAGATATCATATATATTGCATAAAATGATCAAAAAAGAAAAGAAAACTTGCTTTGTGTGCATAATAACCGGAGAAGCCATGTACTCTTCTCCAGCCTCTTGAATTATATCTTTCATCTCTTTATCATATCCTTAATTAGAGTTTAGTATTTTGGAAGTCAAACACCCAAAGATATTTGGAAACCCACCAAGTCAAAAAGTTTTATTAGAGAAATGACATACTTGGAAAACATTAATAAGCTTTAAAATTCACTATTACAAAAACCACAAAGTACGTATAAATTTTAATGATCTTGTGTACATGAACAAACTCTTCCTATGGATCAAATGGTTTATTGCTGTCCGAAAAACTTACGGCTTATTAGCTAGCAGGACATTACACAAATGGTTAGTTTAATCACTATCACAAAAAATTTTGATACGGACACTTCGTGTTGGTTTTTGCTGACCATACAACCATTTATGTAATTTTGTCGAGGAAAATGCTCAAAATTTTGAAACAATTTTTTTTGTTCATTCCCTCTCAAAGTTATTCCATATTCTATGTGCATAACTTGTAACAAACTAACAATCACTTGCTGTTGGGTACCAATTTACCTATTGGTACGTCTCCTATTTGCCTAGATTTTCTGATAGGTCTCGTCACCTGTTTGAGGAAATGCCTCAAAGAACTTTAGGTCCTTGAGCTATTGGGTTTTTTTTGTTTTTTGATGTTCTTGATCTTGAAGAGTTATGTAAAGTGTGACCCAATGTAAGAAACATTGTGAAGGTTCATGTCTTTGCATTCATGGTTGGTTATCTTGCTCATCTGCCCCTTCCACGTTTGTTATATATATTATGGTTTATTAGCTAGCAAGACATTATCTTAATTTCTTTTGTGGCAGTTATTGATGAGAATTTTTGTAAAGATGTGGTAGTTTGGAATGCAATGATGATGGGTACGATTCAGTGTGGGTGGTTTAGATATACAACAAGCTTTTTTTGTTCAAATGTCAGACAAAAGAAGTGATTTCGATTTAATGGGTTTGCTTTAAATTGGAATGATTCTTGAAACATTTCATCTTTCAAACAAAATGCAATTTACAAGTTCAATCTAACCAGATGCAGTGACAATATGTGAAATAAGAAAATGGTTTAAAAAGAGGGTAAGACTATTCATGAATTATTTTTACGAAAGATTACCTTGATTGGACCTATCGGCGAGTAACAGTCATATAAATGATTATTATGCATGCATTACACATGCAATAGAATTAATAAAGCTGAGACGCTATTCATGTCCAATTGTCCATACCAGATATAGATTTGGTTTGCAAAACTTCTACCGAAAAAACTTATGTATCAGTGTGTGAAATGCACTCTGTCAACTGTTCTAGCAGTTATGCTTTTTCTTTTGTGATACACTTGAATTTCTCCAGTTTGGGGAATACCTTCATAATTTCTACTTTCTAATTACAGAAAAATTTTCCAACTCGTGATAAGAGGTTAGTAACTCATGGTTTCTTTGATCTTGGTTGTTATTTGCATTCTCTAGATGTGAGTGCTTGTGATTGAAAGAAGCTGAAATTGAAATTCCAAATATTTTGTTGCCAAATTAAATACCCATGCATTTCAAACCATTTTGACAAATAACTCAGACGCAGTTTTTGATTCCACACTTACCCAGTCTAAAATTTAAATCCCAGGTTTCATCAAAGACCACAACTTTCTTCGTGCTGTGGATTTGTATGTATTTCAAAATTTGTATGTTTAAATAAAAAAAATTTATGTTCTTGAGGGAGATGGTGGCTGGTGATAGTATGTTTAAACAAAAACAACTTAGTTCTTGGATTTATATGTATGTATAGTTGTTTATATATCCGTTTGTATTTGGATGTAAATTCGTTTTTAGACGTATGTATATACCTTCGTACTCTCTTCACAAAAGTAACCGGTAGATGTTTATCCCCTCCACATGTGTCTTTTCTTGTAGTGTTGATAAGGCTAAAAATTTGGGATTTTAGTTTTTGTACACAAACGAAGCATGTGTGAAATGTTTTCGTAACATATTTTGGCCACAATTTCCTTTTGTATGCTTTGTATTATGACGTGTTTCACTTGACACTTGTGATGCAGAATTGATTATTTAGTTCTCTGTATTAAAGTCATGTGATAATGCATTCTTATATATCATATTCCTCTTATTTATGGGGTTTGTCAATTAAATTCGACACAAAATCATTTCTGTACTTGTCACATGCTGTTTAAACAATACCAAAAAATGCATAGGTTAAATTATTAAACCAGTGCAATCTTGTAGGCAACTCAGATGGAATCTGGAAAGACGATTTATTGTCTCTGCTGTCCATGTTAAGTATCTATTAACTCCGATTTTACAAAAATGAACTCTTTTTCTTTAAAACCCAATGTGCAAAAGTCTCAACTTTATAAAACTCTATTGCATTCGGAATTTTTCAAAGAAAAACAACCAGGAACAAAAGGAACAAAACTGGTGGGATTAGATGAGTTTTGTCAAGGTCTCCTTGCTATGGTGCTCAACGATTTCTAGAATTGAATATTAACTACACCTGCGTTCGTGATAAATATATTCTCTTTAACAACTGACATGAATTGAATACGTAGAATGAGACGAGAAGAATGTAATTCATGTATTTGGTTGATTTACATTTCATGAGCAACGATTGTTTTCCATTCTATGATTGAATGATTCTAAAAGTACAATGGAATTGTATGTGCTTCGAATTCAGGATTCACATACACCAAAACAGATTCTTTTTCTTTGGAAACTTAAAAGAGATCTATCAACTCCACTGGACCGACGACGACCTCACCCCTTGTGTTGGTTTTGGTTTGTATTAATATGGATTTGACTTTTTTTTTTTACTATAAAATTTATTTCAGTTTGGTATATAAATTCTTGTATATATAAGGGCATTAATTTAACATGTCGCCGTAGGTATTGAAAACCAATGGACCGGCCTAGACTCTCTCAGTCACATTTTCATATCTCTAGACCCTCTTTCCCGCTATCCCACACACTCTCATCTCTCTTTCTCTAGGGTCTCAAGATTGCAAGAATTCACGGTGGTGGAGAACCACCCGAAAACGACCGAGCTCCACCACCCTTTACTCTCACCTCCAATCTTCTCTCTCTGGAATGGTTACAGAGAAACATCCATAACCCACATATGGGGAAGATGTATCCTATAGTGAAATTACAAATATACCTTCCATTTAAAAGCCATTGGTCCTATTATATACAATTACATAAATACCCCTCTTCCAAATAACCAATTTGTCTTTTTTGTAAAACTATGACAATGCCCCTCTCACACATAAGGGGGTGTTTGGTTCGTAGATTCCAAACCCTAAGATTTCAAATTCAATGGAATTTCAAATCCTTTAGGATTTTAAATCCTAGGATGTAAAATTTCGTGACCCGTTTGGTTGATACCAAAACCTTTATGAAACCGAAAAAACTAACATTACAGCCATTAACATTAAATCATCGATTGTGAACCAATGATGGAGAATCAATGACAAAACGATTGTCACAGAATTTGCGGTGAACTGGACTCGACGTCTGGTGTCAGTGGTAGGGTGGTTGGAGGTGAAGGCGATGTTGGTGGTGGGGTGGCCGGAGGTGGAGAGGGAGGCTGTGATGTGGTGCCTGGAGGTGGAGGTGGCATCAGTGGTAGGGTGGCCAAAGGTGGAGGAAGCATCGGCGGTTGAGTTATCGGAGGTGGAGGTGACAACGTCAGCAGTAGGGTGGTGGGGTAGCGGGAGGTAGGGCATCGAGTAATCGACGATGGGGTCGTCGGAGATGGAGGTGACAATGGTAGGGTAGACGAAGGTGGAGGCGGTGTCAACGATAGGGTGGTTAGAGATGGAGGAGGCGACTATAATGGGTTGGTCGGAGGCAGATGCGTCAGCATAAGGTGGGGTGGCTGGAGGTGGAAGTAGCGTGGGCGCTGAGGTGGCCGGAGATGTAGGCGGTGTCAGTGGTGGGTGGCCGGAGATCAAGGCAGTGGCGGCGACAGTGGGGTGGCCGGAGGTAGACGCGGTGGCAACGACAGAGGCAGAGTGGCCGGAGGTGAGGCGTTGCCGATCGCCGGGTATCTAGAGGTGGAGGCAGCTTCGGCAGTAGGATCGTCGGAGGTGGAGGCGGGCTCAACGATGAGATGAGAAGAGATGGAGACGACATCAGTGGTGTAGTGGTTGGAGGTTAAACACAAATCCGTCCTTCATGGAATTTTAAATGCAAGGGGGAGACAAGATATTTTCAAATCCCTCGTTCGTAGGATTGTTGAGTTATTTTTAAAATTTTATCATTCCAAATTGCATGCTTATTTTTTTCAACCAAACAGAATTTATAATGCAAATCCTAAAAAATCCAATGAACCAAACGAGGCCCAAGTAAATCTAGTAAATTTATAATGTAAATCGTAATTTATTTTATCATAATCCTGTTTAGGTTTAATAGCGGCCAACCATTGTTTTTATAGCATAATTGATTATTAAAAATAGCCAATTTTTTTACTCACAAAATTACCTAAATGCCCTTATTTTAATACAAATCATTAAAGCGTCATGTTTATAAAGTTTTAAAACAACCCAATATAACCTTATTTCAATTGCGTATACGAAACCGTAGAATTGTTTTGGGGCTTTATAGGTCTATATTGCATAAAATCATTATTTAATTTAAATAGTGGGTGACCCGTGCTTTGCACGGGGCAAGGGAAAAGGAACTCTTTTGTTTTGTAAACCGGTTGTTTCGCTCTTTGTCCAGATTTGTTTCCTCTCTTCTTCCTTCAAATCCAAGGTGTTCCTTCATTGGATTGTCATCGTGGACCTTCTTCATTCGGTACGCCTCCATATCTTCTGCTGTCAACTGAAACCCAAAAACAAAAAACATTTCCAGTTTCCAATGTGGAACCGACCCGACCCGACCCGTTTGGGTACAAAAATATTGCAGAAATGAAAATATGGATATAAAGTTTTACAGACCTCTTCGTTCCACTTTACATTGTATTTTCGCTTTCTTTCGTCTTTTTCTTCTTTCCGCCTCTTGTCCTCCTTCATACATTAGTAACAAATGAGTGTTAAAAAGACTTGCATTTTAAGTTCATAACTAAATTATCAATTTTTTTACAAAAGGATTAGATGCAAGAAATAACAACACACTTTCATTGTTTTGTGTAATATAGCATCTTACTTTCTTTTCTTACAATTACAGCACTGTAATTTGAAAAATCTAACCTAATTATAACAATGTCATTACACATACAAAGCAATTTATCTCAAAGTATTTTTTTTTCTAGTTTAACCACTGAAAACCACTGAAAGTTTGTTTTTAATTTTCAAAAAACCATTCTTAAGTTTTTTTTGGTAATGAGTTGCAAAAACTTGGAAGAAAACTTTTTTGGTCAAAGTTGTTTTGTTTAGAAAAAAAAATCCAAGTTTTATTGGTTAAATCATAAAACGTAATTCTTATGGTGGTTAAACCGAAAAAAATTCAAACAGTAACGGTTTTTATAGAATCCATAAGTTTTATGTAGTGGTTCTTTCGAAAAATAAAACAAAATCTCGGCTGCTAAACCAGAAAAAAATTCTTTGGGTGGTTAATCCGAAAAAAACCCAAAGTACAGTGGTTTCTATAGAATTTGCCCTTGATTAAATATACCAAATAGATTTGAATATACTTTATAAAAACTTATCTCATAAAATATTAATAGTCAAATTTTTCAAAATGAGACAAATACCAAATTTAAAAAATATTACCGCAACATGCAAGTCAATCGTTTTTTGTATTTAATAAAATATTACCAATGTTAGTTTTAAAAAATATGAAGTAGACCTAAAACCTGAAAAATCCTGTGAGGCTAGTTTATATAACATACAAGAAAAAGAAATAAGAAAAAACTGAAAGTAGGTTGCTATTTCTTGCATTTATCCCTATTAATTAAAAAGTAGGTTACCTTTTTAAGGGATTCAAGAAGCTTCCGTTGGTCCAAAACTAAATCATGTGGGATGTCAGTTCCCCAAGTGGCAAGGTTCTTGTCTTCTGTTGACACAAAAAACATATATTACAGGGGCATTTACGTCTTTTTGCATAACGGTAAAGAAAATAATGGGAAACCTTGAGTGGCTTCTTTACGCGCGATGTTGGCTTTCATGAGATCCGATGCAGCTTCAGCAGCTTGAATTCCATTAGCACCCGTACAATAACTGTTCCTAACAAACTGTTTACAACATTTATATCCCCATTGATGCTCTTTCCACCATGAACCCCAAACACAGGTGTGGTTATTTATGTACAGATCTTCTTCATATTTGCTCTTAGGAACCGCCATTTCCTAAAAATATATATAAAGATTCATTTAATTAAAAACTGTCATACCATGACTTTGTGTAATTGGGGTCTGACTTCCATTTCCTTTGATGTTTTAAACTCTATAAACACGAAAAATATGGTTTTGGTTATAATTATATACATGATTAATGAGAATGCAAGAGAATAAAAATTATAGAAAAGGGTATACCGGTCTTTCTGCATTGAGATACCAAGGGGCAGATGACATATACCGAGGAATATGTGGATTGATTTCTTTTCCATCTTCATCAACTTCTGCAGGTGCAAGTCCAGCTTTACGGGCTTCTTCCAATTCCATCTGTTCTGTGATCTTCCTTGGATTTGAATGCCACTGCAATAAAATGAAGAAACCGCATTTCAATTCTTCATTCCTGGTTTGCAAATTACTAAGAGAATTCTCTTGCTTTGAATTGTGATTGTGTTCTTCTTTACTTGAAAGAACATTTGAAAAACGGGGAGTACTGTTGAAAGATATGAGACAGCAACAAAGTTTATTCAACTATAAAAAGTGCCGTTTTAATGTTTTGGCTCAAATGTGCATATATCATAAAAGAAAGGCTTAAATGTGCATATACCATAAAAGAAACATATAAAGAAAATAAATCAATTTTTACGAAGGGAGCACAAAATCCGCACCTGATGCGGTCGCCATGTTGAATTTGTTGCGGAACAAAACCCTAGAGATTAGAAGTTGATTCCGGAGAGGAGGAGTCTATACAGGTGTAGGTATATAATATAGGGGTGTGTTCTTTTTCGCCGGGTTCCAAAACACACGGAAGGTAAACTTATTGTGACACCTTAACAATGGTGGTTTTTCACATAATCTCAACATACCTCATTTGCACCACCATATAAAGGACCATATAGTGCTCCAACCGCACCAGCAAAGCCGTGTATACATCAACACCGCTATAGGGGCATTTTTGTCATTTATTAAATTTTATAAAACTTTCCAGAAAAGTAAATAAAATGTTACCTTGATGTCAGGTGTCTTGCAGCTGCTGTTGAACAATTCATCTTATGTTCAACCTGTAATATAAAAAGAATATCAAGCACTCTAGCAAGTGTTGGATTTGGTTTATACGACTTGTCACCTGTAAAAGCACATAGTTTATATCAAAATTAAAAGTTAATAAAAACCCCTTTTCCTGCTTAACTTTCCCTGCACCAAATAAATAAAAAAAATCTGTTGACACAAGACCCAAAAGAATGATAAATAATAATTCAGAATTTAATGTTTCTAGATGCTTACATAAGTGCTTACCACATCTTGTGTTAGAATTCTGGAAGTTTGAAGTATTCAAAGTCAAATAAATATTTTTAAATTAGTTGGTAGGTAATAAACTTGGCTATAAATAGCCATGCAAGAACTTGAAACATTGTACCACTCCTCAGTTAATCAATAAACACTCCTCCTTCTTCCCAACATTTGGTATCAGAGCAAATCTGGGCAGCCACTTGTTCTTTTGGTCAAAATTGTTTTGTCTTTAAATCAATTTCCGAGCACACCGTTGGAAAGGTCTCGTTCTCACGATTCTGAATATATATTTTTTGGAATTTTTCGACCACCGGAAGACCTCCAAAAGTCCGGTCAAAGGTTCGCCGGAATAGTGGCCGGAAAAACCAGTTCGCCGGAGAAGACGATCGGAGAAGACGATACTGTAGCGGTCACTGTAGCAAACCGAAAAAGTTCAGTTTTAGCCCCAGAACTTCCGAAAAAGTTCAGTTTTAACCCCAAACTTCTGAAAAAAATTATTTTAGCCCCAGAACTTCTGAAAAAGTTCAGTTTTTACCCCGAACTTCTGAAAAAGTTCATTTTACCTCCTAAACTTCAGAAAATTGTCTTTTGGCCCCCATATTTAAAAAAAGGGGCTATATTGTTGTTTATGCCCAAGTACCAATCTCGAGAAGAGATGGCAAGAAACAATGGTGAAAAGGATGGACAGGTCACCCTCCACTATCCGATGTTGTCAAGAACGAATTATGCTGCATGGGCGATCAAGATGAAAGTGTTCATGCAAGCCCAAGGTGTGTGGGATGCTGTTGAGCCACGAACAACAAACACGGCAGTAGATGTGAAGAAAGACAAGATGGCTCTGGCGGCCATCTATCAGAGCATTCCAGAAGATTTGCTACTTGGATTGGCAGAAAAGAAAACATCCAAGGAAGCATGGGAAGCCTTGAAGACACAGTTTATGGGAGAAGAAAGAGTGAGGACCGCTAGAATTCAAACTCTAAAGGCTGAGTTTGAATCACTGAATATGAAGGAATTAGAAGGAGTGGATGAGTTCGCTGTGAAGGTGAACAATATCGTGAGTACCATGCGAGCATTGGGAGACACGGTGGAGGAGTCATATGTTGTAAAGAAGTTGTTAAGGGCAGTACCAAGCAGATTTCTCCAAATCGCCTCAACACTTGAGCAATTTGGAGATCTAGACAAGATGACTGTGGAAGAAGTGATCGGAAGGCTCAAAGCACATGAAGAACGAATGAGAGGCCATGGTGATAGTGATGATCGAAAACTTCTCTTGACACACCAAGAGTGGTCAGAGAGAAATAAGAAGAAGGGAGAAGGTGACTCCAGATCAAAATCAAATCGTGGCGGATTTGGAGGTTCACGAGGCAGAGGCAGAGGAAGAGGAGGAAACAGCAGTGGTCGTGGTGGTCGTAGTGGTCGTGGCAGAGGTGGATCACACTACCAGAAAGATGGAGGCCGTAGCACTTTAAATAATCAAGATAAAAGTAGGGTCCAATGCTACAATTGTCAAGAATTCGGCCACTATGTAGCAGAATGTACAAACCCAAGACGTGAAAGAAGACAAGAAAGCAACTTGATTCGCAAACAAGATGTCAATGAGCCAGCACTATTGTTAGCTTCGTTTGACAATGGTGAAGTTTCCTTAAATGAAGAAAATGTATTCCCAGAGTTGAGAAAACAAGATGATAAGGTGAAGCGATCAAGTATCTGGTATCTCGACACAGGAGCCAGTAATCACATGACCGGTGATAAAGATAAGTTTTGTGACTTGAATCAGACTGTTCAAGGTTACGTGAAGTTTGGAAACGAATCACAAGTGAAGATCGAAGGCAAAGGTTCAGTCGTATTTCAATGTAAGAATGGTGAACATCAAAAGCTTAATGACATCTATTACATTCCAGACTTATGTAGCAACATCATAAGTTTGGGACACTTAGCAGAGGGTGGTGATGAAATCACGATCAAAGATCCATTCTTATGGGTCCGTGATGCAACAGGGAAGTTGTTGATGAAGGTTAGAAGATCTCCAAATCGACTGTACAAGATAGAGTTGGAAGAAGTCAATTCGATGTGTCTAACCGCTCGAATAGGTGATCCAACATGGTTGTGGCATATGAGAATGGGTCATATAAATTTTAATTCAATGAAATACATGGCGGAGAAGAAGCTGGTTGAAGGAATGCCAAAACTAAACATTCCTCAACAACCTTGTGAAGGGTGCCTCGTGGGAAAACAGACAAGGAGTCCATTCTCTACACACACGAATTATAGAGCAAAAAAGAAGCTTGAACTAATTCATGGCGATTTATGCGGCCCAGTATCACCCCCTACACCATCTGGAAATAGGTACTTTATGTTGTTAGTTGATGACTATAGCAGAGTTATGTGGGTTTATCTGCTAAAGACAAAAGATGAAGCTCTTCAAGTCTTTAAGAACTTCAGGAGCTTAGTAGAAGTTGAAACTAGGGAGAAGATGAAAGTTTTCAGAACTGATCGTGGTGGTGAATTTCTGTCGAAAGAATTCACCACATACTGCAAGGAAACAGGGTTGGAAAGACATTACACATCCCCATATTCTCCACAACAAAATGGGGTGGTGGAGAGGAGAAATCGAACGGTATTGGAGATGGTTAGGTGTAATTTGAAAACCATGAAAATGCCAGACACGTTATGGGGTGAAGCTGTGAATCACTCTGTTTATGTTCTAAACAGAGATCACACGAAAGCATTGAAAGGCACAACTCCATACGAGATGTGGACAGGGAGAAAGCCACATGTTGAACATCTTAGGGTGTTTGGTTGTGTTGCACATATGAAAGTCTCCAAAGGCCACCTGACAAAACTAGATGAGAGAAGTAAGCGATTGGTTCATCTGGGAGTTGAGAAGGGATCAAAGGCATATAGATTGGTTGATCCGGACACCGGAAAGATATATGTGAGTAGAGATGTGGTCTTCGAAGAACAAGAAGGTTGGGTGTGGGAGAAGAGTTCAAAAATTAAAGCCACACCAGGTATGAGCTTCACCGTCGAAGGTTTTAACCTAGACGACTTGTACAATGAAGATTCTGAGTCGGAACCACGAACACCGGAACAAAATCTTGGGTCTCCACAAAGTGACAGTGATCAGACCGAAGAAAGTTTTCAGCCCATAAACTCTCCACAAGACTCCCCGATAAGCTCACAAAATATACCCATCAACTTATCGGATACACCCAATTCACCGATCACCGAAAATTCCCCAATTCCGTCTCCAAGCTCCGCCTCAAGCTCCACAGGCGGTGGTGCTCCCAAACGATTCCGCTTATTCACAGACTTATACGACCAAACTGAAGAAATTGAAGAATTAATGATGATTCGCAATGATGACGAGCCAGTCTCGTACATGGAAGCAAGTAAGAAAAAAGTGTGGATTGAAGCTATGAATGCTGAATTAGCATCAATTGAGAAGAACAAGACTTGGAGTTTGGTCGATCTCCCTAAGGATCGCAAAGCTATAGGGTTAAAATGGGTGTACAAAGTGAAACGAGATCCAAGCGGAAAGATTGTGAAGTACAAAGCAAGGCTTGTGGCAAAAGGGTATGTCCAAAAACGAGGAGTTGATTATGACGAAGTCTATGCACCAGTGGCCAGGATCGAAACCGTACGCGTCATCCTAGCTCTCGCAGGCTCAAATGGATGGGGTGTACATCATCTTGACGTGAAATCAGCTTTTCTGAATGGCACTCTAGAAGAAGAGGTGTATGTGTCTCAACCTGAAGGGTACACGAAGAAGGATGAAATCAACAAAGTGTACAAACTATCAAAAGCATTGTACGGTCTAAAACAAGCACCAAGGGCATGGAATGCTTGCTTAGACAACTATTTGAAAAGCTTGGGGTTTGCCAGATGTGCTGAATACTCTGTTGACACGAAGAAGGAAGGTGAAAATGTCTTAATCATCGGAGTTTATGTTGATGATTTATTAGTAACTGGAAGTTGTCACAAAAGTATTCAAGCTTTCAAAACAGATATGAAAGCCAAGTTTGAGATGAGTGATCTTGGACTTCTAACCTATTATTTGGGAATTGAGGTGAGCCAAAAGGAAACAAGTATAACACTGAAGCAAGAAGCTTACGCCAAAAGCATCTTAAAGAAGACTCGAATGATGGACTGCAACCCTACTAAGAGTCCAATGGAGCACAAACTGAAGCTCACCAAAGAAGGAGAAGGAGAATTAGTGAACCCCACCGAGTATAGAAGTATAGTCGGAGGTTTAAGATACTTGACTCATACACGTCCTGATATCTCATTTGCAGTCGGAGTAGTTAGTCGGTTCATGGAGAAGCCAACTGAACAGCATCTACAAGCAGTAAAGGGAATACTAAGATATGTGAAAGGCACTCTCGATCATGGTTTGACTTACACGAAAGGAGAAAGTAGAGTAAAAGTCACAGGTTACTCAGATAACGATCTAGCAAACGATGTGAATGACAGGAAAAGCACAGGAGGAATGGCATTCTATATGAATGGTAATTTGGTCGCGTGGGCATCTCAGAAATAGAGAGTTGTGGCATTGTCCTCATGTGAAGCAGAGTTTATGGCTGCAACTCAGGCAGCTTGTGAAGGTATCTGGTTGCGCCGACTCCTGACTGAGATAACAAAACAAAAGGTACCACCTGTTACCTTGTTTGTTGACAATCAATCAGCATTAGATCTGATGAAGAATCCAGTGTTCCATGGGCGTAGCAAACATATAGATATACGTTATCACTTCATTAGAGAATGTGTTGAAAATGGAGAGATTACAGTACACCATGTTTGTAGTAAGGAGCAAAAAGCAGATATCCTTACCAAAGCATTAGCGAAGACAAAACACGAAGAGATGAGAATCTTGATTGGAGTCAAGAAGGTTTGAAGATTCTGAATTAAGGGGGAAAATGATAAATAATAATTCAGAATTTAATGTTTCTAGATGCTTACATAAGTGCTTACCACATCTTGTGTTAGAATTCTGGAAGTTTGAAGTATTCAAAGTCAAATAAATGTTTTTAAATTAGTTGGTAGGTAATAAACTTGGCTATAAATAGCCATACAAGAACTTGAAACATTGTACCACTCCTCAGTTAATCAATAAACACTCCTCCTTCTTCCCAACAAAGAATATGTAGATATGCATGGAAAACAACTCACCACGGTCTCTTCCACTGGTCTGCAGTCCATTTCCAGCCAAGTATAAGACTTTGGGTGAGACACAAAGTCTTTATGCTCAGACCAACAGTTCTTAGTCTTGGCATGGAACTTCTGTTCAAACTCATCCAACGGTGATTGTACGCATGTCTAGTGACCATGCAACTTATCTTGACCCTTCCCCATCTGTTGTAAACCATAAATCTAGAACCATCGTCCGATTCTGCAAATATACACTCGCTTTTAGTAAACAATAATATACATATGCACAACATGCAAGGAATTGGGATGTAACCTTTACCTAGTGCCTGTATGATATAAAACTTGTTATTATTTTCCCCAACATTTGTTTGATTTAACGTGGCATCATAAATGTCATTCCCCTGCATTTCACAATCCATTAACGAAACATAAATAAGGGTTGGTTGAATTTAGTCTGGGTCTAGGATTCTCTTACCTGTGGCAGTACATGGTACTGAGACTTATCCTGATCAGATATATATTGATCCAATACAGCTGAACCTTTCTTTGTAGCGGTAACCAGCTTTTCCTTCTTGCTCTCCTCTTCTCCCGCTACAGCCACAATAACAGTAAAATCAGTACTCTATTTGTGACTTTTCTGACACACCTAGAATAGAATTCAACACTCCACAGCAGCTTACAACTACGTCTTGTGCCTTCTTCTTACTTACCAGACTTTATTATCAAAACCTCATGTCACACATGTAAACAATTGCAAAAAAAGGCGATAGAACATGTGTTTTCTAATTGAAATTGCAACTAATTTGAGAAAATTTATACAAGAAAAAACGATTCTGGTCTCCAATTGGTAAGGAATCGCTAAAGTTTTGAAGATAAAAGAAGGAGAATCAACTTAGCTTAGGCATCGTAGGTTAGATTTCGTCTCTTCAAGTTCGAAACACAATGCAAAGGGGTCAAAATACAGTGCAAAGTGTAATTGAGAGGGGAGAACAGCTACTGGAGGTTGCGCTCGGGTCGGAGGTATCGAATCAGTACCGATTCGGGGTCGTACTCGAGCATTTGTGGTTCTGTTAGGAGCAGGGAAGCTGGTGGTCGGACTATTGTTTGGAAACTCGTTTGTAAGAATGAATTTTGAACCAGTTTCCGGAGGGATCGTTTATCAACACGTCGAACACTCTT
This sequence comes from Cichorium intybus, assembly GCA_023525715.1. Lineage (NCBI taxonomy): Eukaryota > Viridiplantae > Streptophyta > Magnoliopsida > Asterales > Asteraceae > Cichorium > Cichorium intybus. The sequence goes on along the minus strand of CM042017.1, from coordinate 41,255,595 downwards.
TTCCCCTTCTAATTCACGCTCACGTCGATTTCAGCAAAGCGAAGCCAAATAAGATAATCGAACTTTGCATCTACGGGTAATTCGTATTAGGTAAGTACCTTGATGGCGGAAACCCTAGCGGGGGTGGAGGCTTTCAGTACTCGTCAAATCCCGTACATCGGTGCCACGGAGCGGTCGAAGACGTCATTTCCGCCCATAATCTGAGACGACACGTTGCTTTCCGGCGATTGTTGGAGTCGGTACCTTCTCTTCCCGACATCGATCAGGGTTTATGGTGAAGAACAGAAGAGGCGTGGCGGAAAGGACGAAGCGGTGAGTGAATGAAGCGGTGGGAGAAGATCTGGAAACGAAGGACATATATAAAATCCGGAGTGTTACTAACAAGGAGGTCCAGGGTTCAAACCCTGGCACTAACATAACAAGGAGTAATTTAGGAATAGGGTAGATTTGCCATTCAAAAAAAAAAAAAAAAAAAAAAAAAAAATATATATATATATATATATATATATATATATATATATATATATATATATATATATATATATATATATATATATATATATATATATATATATATATATATATATATATATATATATATATATATATATACTAGGTGCGTACCCGCGCAATGCGGCGGAGGCAAATAGTTTCATTTCGGCAATTACTTTTTTGGTTTTAGGTAGCAGATGGGAGGAGGAGTTGGCAAAGAAGGTGAAAATTTACCAGTAAAAACTATAAGTACATTGCATTTATAGGTGAAAATTTAAAGTTTATCGTCTATATTGGTAAGAGGGTGAAGTACATTACTATTTCTAGAAGAAAAAACAAAAACATGTCTTAATTTACAGAGTCAAAGAAATGAAATATGATTTACAGGTAATATATTCCCCAGCCATCTACATCCCGCAATCAAAACCAGAAAATTAGATATGCGCCTTACTTTGCTTAAGCACGCAGCTTAATGACCAAAATTCCCTTAAAAGATAATGAGGAAATAAATAAGAGTAAATTGTTATTTTGTGATATTACAAATCTCATCTTTACATCCACCTTCTTTCTCTCCATCTCTCGTGCCTGCCCTCTCCCAACACTCTCCACCAAACAACCCCACCCTCACGACAAACATTTCCTCTTTCCTCACCAAACCTATAGAAATGGTAAAGAGGCATTTCATTAATAAACTGTAACAGGAAGCCATTCATTGATATCACATTTACCTTTTGATTCCTTCTGATATGAGCCAAAAGCCATTCAGCTACAAATGCTAAATGCTTTTTCTTTGTCTTTGTTTCTATAGGATATGTAAACTAAGCTCCTGTATTACCTGCGCAGAAGATATGAAAATATGATAATTTATTAATAGTCACAAAAAATATGTTATCTTTGTAAGTTTAAAGTGAATCTATAACCAATTTAGCCAAAATATTGAAACTCCATAAATCTAATAGTAACTAATACAGATAGAATGAAATTGAAGCAAACAGCAAATTTAAAAGTGACTAAAATTGCATCCCAATCAGTCATGTTTTACCAATGCAGAAGATATGAAAAAGTTGATAATTTATTTTGAAAATCGTTTACGTCTTCTGATGTGTGTCATCATTTTTTTCCTGAAGGTCACAAGAAAAATGTCCTAGAAAGGCTTAAGGAAGAATCCCGGTTTACAGCAAATTACAGAAACGATCCTTAATGGATTTTATTTTGCAAAAGTGGTACCAATAACCCATTACATTACAGCAATAATGACATATGCGGTCCATGTTACAATGTTTCTAGAACCGCACCATGGAATGTTATATGTTTTTAGCATCATACTATGTAAACAGTGGTAATATTAGCAACCTGCTTTATTAATGAACAATAAAAAGCTAAATTTCCAGAAATGCATAAGAAATAACCCCGATTTACATAAGAAAGTCTGATTTTGATCAAATGATATCATTTCTTTTCTTGAAAAAGTAAACAATTTGGTTACAACCAAAAATCACTCTTTGAATTGAAATTTGATGAAATTGAAGTTGATGGTGCTCTTGTAAGAGTTTTATAAGTGCTCAAACTACCAGTTGCAGAGTGCACATAACATGTTAGACGAAATTACTCAGTAATATATCTTTTCATATTTATGTATTTTTTTTCCAGCACTTGGTTACCAATAGATTCAATTTTCTCAAGAAGTCAATGTTGCATTTGAGTTTCTTAACAAGTTTGTTTTTAGCTCTACTTACTACAAAATTAGGTTTCATATAGCTAGTTTCTGAAAATTGGTTCACTGTTATCATGTGATATATCTTAATTAGGCTTTGAAAGTTGGTGATATTTGGCATTCACACATATGGATGTGATTTATCGCATACATGGCTTGACCATGACTTAAATATTGCTAGAAAGATGATCTTAAGATAACGAATTTTGCACCTTACATAAGAATTCAAGAGCCTATAATGCAAAATCCAACCATGGAAAATAACATGGGTGGAGGCGTTACTAATGGAATTGAATTGAATACATAAAGTGATTTTGCTTCGGTCTTGGCAACTGTGGTTAAGGTAATCTCTTAGTAATCTATAAACATAATATTAAAAGTCATTGTATATCAAGTACCTATAGCATTAGTACAATGTCCATAGACATAATTTTAAGGGCAGTTATGGGTTTCAATCGGATTGGAAAGGAGGTAAACTTTCTCTGTAATATCTTGGCTTAAATTTTTATTTGACTTCAATTGATTTTTATCTGTTTTAGTTATGGTCGGATGTATTTCTATTTGCAAGATTTTGAAGAAGCTTATCAGTTTTACCTTCTACTTTAAACAAATTTACCAAATTCCAATGCTAACTGCTAGGGTTTTTAATCGAGGACGGATAAACTTGTAAGGAAGAAACACAAGAACAAACATAGCATTTCTTGAAAAATAAAGGAGTGAGACGAATGTGTTTCAAAATCCAATCATATATTCAAGGCTGCATCATTCGTCATACAACATAATAGTTAACATTAACCCAAAAGCTGAGCATGCAATGGTTACAAACTATTATGTTATCAAAAAATTAATTTATACCCTGATTACACACAAACACAATTAGATATGTACATACCTACGGCGATGGTAACAATCATTTGAACCCCTGTTTTGTTACTCAGGACCAAAATTGAAAAAAAAAGAAGACAAATTATGTTTCCTTCAAATTCCAAGCTGCCAAGAACACCAAATAGGGGTAAATTTAGTCCAGATTTCGAAAAACTATATATAAGGGGCAGATTCGTCCATTTTCCCCCAACACCTGAAATGAATAAACCTTGAAACCAAACCATACTGAAACAACAACTTGAAGACTCTATACAAGGGGCAAATTCGTCCACACCACCCCAAAACTGACCTTCAGGAACTGAAGATCAATATGCGGACCAAAAAACAAGCATATAGTCATCATTGCTGATCTTCCTAAAAAGGTCTAGATCTTCCTTTCCTTTAAAATCTTTGGCCATGTCTAATGCAATTGGGATCTTAAATTAATAATAAAAAAAGTGGTCAGTATTCAATATATGATTCACATTAAATCTGAAATGTTAATGTATAATCAATCAAGTAAGGTTAGGAGATCAACCTTGCTAGCAAGCAGGAAAGGTGGCCATTGGATAACTGGGACAACATTTGTTGTGTATAGTACAAGGAGTAGATCTCTCTCCCTATATAACAAAGGGTATATCAGTAAAATCACAAAATTTTGTATATAAGATATGAGGCAATTTCAAGTTTCAACCTGTTCCTGATCTCATCCTCCATTCGCATTGAAAATATGAACTCATTCCATACTTGTGAAAACTTTTCTATGTTTTTCCTAACCAATGAATCATTCGACCATTTTTCATTAAAAGAAAATGTAAGACTAAATTAGAATAAATGGCAGAAAATGATTTAATATTTTTGTTTTTCCTTAGACAAATAAATTCAACAAATTGTGTCCTAACCTCGCCCAGGTGACTAAAAGCTCCATAGATTCCACCAATAATTGTAGCAAATATTTCATACCAAATTTGTGCATCCGTGAAATAAATCTAAAAGAACATTAACATATATACTTTTAGTCAGTTGCATGAAAGCAAAATACACACACACATACACACTTACCAAGACAATTGGTGCCCAAATGGAAATAACAGCGCCAATATTGTGAGTCACTACAAATTACTCAAAAGAAATCAGATTCTAATTTAAAAAGTAAGCACAAGAACCCAAGATAAATATTAAAAAGGTGAATTTACCATTAGGAAAGAACTCATGCCACTCATATTTGCTAACTGACATATTCATGATTGCTTTTGTTGGTGCAACAAGTGGATTATTGAATATACAATGGATTATTGAAACTTATCAAAAAAATTATAATGATTAGAATATACAAAGTAAATTTATAATGATTAGAATATAAAATGGATTATTGAAACTTTTTAAAAAATATTCAAAGTTTTCAAAATTTGAAAGTTTTCAAATTTTGAAAATTTGAAAATTTGAAAGTTTTCAAATTTTGAAAAGTTTTCAAATTTTGAAAATTTGAAAATTTGAAAGTTTTCAAAATTGAAAATTTGAAAATTTTCAAATTTTGAAAATTTGAAAGTTTTCAAATTTTGAAAATTTGAAAGTTTTCAAAATATTCGAAATTTGCAAATTTCAAAAATTTTAAAGTTTTCAAAATTTGAAAATCCGGAAAATCTAGAAATTAAGGTTTGAAAATCCAGAAATTTTAAAGTTTCAAAATTTTAAAGGTTTCAAAATTTGAAAAATTAGTTTCCTTTTGTTTTTCAAAATTTGAAAATTTGAAAGTTTTCAAAATTGAAAATTTGAAAGTTTTCAAATTTTGAAAATTTGAAAGTTTTCAAAATATTCAAAATTTTCAAAATTTGAAAATTTCAAAAATTTTAAAGTTTTCAAAATTTGAATATCCGGAAATTGAGGTTTGAAAATCCGGAAATTTGAAAGTTTCAAAAATTTTAAAGGTTTCAAAATTTGAAAAATTAGTTTCCTTTCATTTTTTTCATGTCAATTAAAGTTAGTAACATAAGGTAATCTGATAAGCCGTCTTAATTCGGTTATTTATACATATGGGTATTATACCTCGGATGCTGTGGTAGCCAAATCAAACATGAAACCTGTGCACTGTGTTGACCGATTATAATATTCTACTTTCATTTCTTTCTATTACAGATTGTACTTCCTTATTAGGACTTTGTACTTGGAAAAATCCACCCACTTATAGCATCATACTTTCAAGTTTTAATTATTAGGAGATTGTAATTTGAAAGATCTATCCACTTTTAGCAGTGAAAATTACTTTTTTGTTATACTTATGCAAAAATTTCAAAGTACAATGCTATAATAGGTAGAAATGTAAGTAGCAAAATAAACAAATAAATGAAACTACGTTACTATTTTTTGCTTTGATACTATTTTATATTACAAAAAAACAAGAAAAAAGATAAAAAGAAGGGCTGAATGCAAGAAATAGCAACATACTTCGATTCATTTGTTTATAATGGCATCTTACTTGCATTTCTTTCTATTACAGCATTGTACTTTCAATTTTTTCATTCTTATCAAGGCATCACACTTTGAAAAATCTACCATCATACCATTGTAATACCCAATTACAGCAGTGAACAATATTTTGTATTTAAATGATATTTTGCTAATATTGGATACTTTCTTTCAAACTTCAAAGTACAATGTTATATAGAATTAAACGATGTAGGATGCTATATATACAAATAAATGAAAGCACGTTGCTATTTCTTGCCAGGAAAGACATACCATGGTTTCTAGGGATAACAAAACACTGTGGCCCATCATACAATTTAAGTTCAGATACACCAAAGGGTAATTCTGGTTATTTATAGCTATATGCTCTTCTTTATACCATGAACCACTTTTCATAAGTATGATGACGGATTTGGGTACCTGAATAATAAAAAATATGTTTAAAAATTATTGGATTTGGACCCTCTCCAAAAGCTCAAAACGTTGATCTGTATTTTGTAATTTTAATAAAACAAAAATGACAGGAAAGGTCAAAACTTACACAAGATCGCCTCCAATAAGAAGAAGGTCCCCGCTGGGCAATTTGGTCAAACAACTATAATTAAACAATAAGCATTGATTTAAGGAGAAAAAAGGGATATTATAAAAATTCGAAACAAACTTGTAATTTCTGGTTGAGTTAGAGCAACACGGGCCTCCATGAAATCTTGAGAAATAAGAAGTAGATAATCTGGATTTTTCACATTATCAATTGTAGCCCGTAGGATAGTTTTCTTAAGGCTTCCTTTTTGCCTGCAAGATCAATTCATACATGACCAATTTGAATTCTAAAAGTCGATAATAACATAATATACATAAAAAACTAATTACTGCACTGTAGATTTCTTTAAGTTTAGGAAGCTGCCTTAGACTTATGACTTATAGGGAAACCAAACATTGCAACAAAACGGAACAAACAAATGAAATATGAACACAATACGATCATTAATTACTAAAATGCCATTGTCAATACCTGTTTAAAATATTATGCCACTGTCTTAGCCTCAGATGAATGGTTTTCTGACCACATCCCAAGATAATTTGGTGATTTATAAACTGATGTAGGCAGTGGATATGGATGACTTGCAGCAACGAGAACACAAGGCCTTTGATGATTTTGGTTTCCATGTACCGAAGTAAACATCTGTTCATCATAAATATCATGACTCAAAAGTCAAAAGTCAAAAGCTATTTCAAGTTTGACAATCAAACCGATAACCAACTTTTTAAAGTACTTTTCCAGTACTTATATTCAGTACTCTGTTTATACCTGATAAATTGAGATTGAGGACTCCATCTTATCTATAAAACAATAAGTAGCCAAGAGTAGATTGCTATTTTCTAACTAAAACGAAAAGTACAAATCTTGCATTTTAACAAAGTACATTGCTATTTTTTAATTAAAACCAAAGTACAACCAGAACTTTTGATTTCTCTTGTTACATTTTGTTTCTTTTTCATCAAAATAATTTAGCAAATTTATAATAAAATATGTATCCGTTGAAATGTCCAACTTGTCAACCAGTTAATGGCGTCAAAACTTAAAACACATTTATGTTTCTTAGGAATTAGAGAAATAAGAAGAAAAAAAAACTAAAGATGCAATCTTACCATTAATTATGAAATGCATTACTCCCTCTTGATTTTATCAACCTCCAGTTCCTCCAATTCTTACAAGTTGAGTCCATTCCACTATAAGAACTGATATTATATCCTGCAAAAATTCAAGAAACCATTCTCAATTTCTCATAACCTTTTGTTATTTATATTGATTGAAATCGGTGAATAGCTACAATATAGATCCAACAATGAAAAGAGTAAGTAAACGCAAAATTCCAAAACTAATACCAATATCTAAAATAGTAAGAAGACCCTGAAATTCATTCACTATATCTTGAATATTTAAACAAACCACCATCCTATAGATAAAGAATCAAAGACCCTGAAATGCAGCCTCCATGTTCGTCTCTTTGTTCAAACCTACAGAAACATGGAATTGATGTAAAAAAAGTTAAAATTTTACAGGTTACCTAAACTTTCAAAGAAGCACACAACTGGAAAAAAAAAATGAAATCGTTTATATTAGAGAAAGAAAGAAGAATGTAAACAATAAAAGATTGGATTTAGGATCCCACTTTGCTTCATTGTTCCACCGTTGATGTTTTTATTCACGACTCCTACCTTAGAGTATCTCAAGAATTTGGTCTTTGGTCTTTGGTCTTTGGTCTTCTCACATTTCTACCAGCTCTTGGTAAAGAAGAAGAAATAAAAACAATGTTAGTTTGATAAATTCTCAAACTAACAGTTTGACAAAAAATTGAAGAGGGTTGATCCTCCATGGTTGCAACGGAAGAATTAAAACAAATGATGCAGAACAAAAGGTTAATTTTAGAAAGAACCATCATAGAAGAGAAGAGAGGGGCTCGAAATTCTTCACTGTAAAATCATAAAAAGGGGTTAGCGGTGAATCTGGTAGAGATTGAACCTACAGATTCTCAATTTCTCATAACCTTTTGTTATTTATATTGATTGAAATCGGTGAATAGCTACAATATAGATCCAACAATGAAAAGAGTAAGTAAACGCAAAATTCCAAAACTAATACCAATATCTAAAATAGTAAGAAGACCCTGAAATTCATTCACTATATCTTGAATATTTAAACAAACCACCATCCTACAGATAAAGAATCAAAGACCCTGAAATGCAGCCTCCATGTTCGTCTCTTTGTTCAAACCTACAGAAACATGGAATTGATGTAAAAAAAGTTAAAATTTACAGGTTACCTAAACTTTCAAAGAAGCACACAACTGAAAAAAAAAATGAAATCGTTTATATTAGAGAAAGAAAGAAGAATGTAAACAATAAAAGATTGGATTTAGGATCCCACTTTGCTTCATTGTTCCACCGTTGATGTTTTTATTCACGACTCCTACCTTAGAGTATCTCAAGAATTTGGTCTTTGGTCTTTGGTCTTTGGTCTTCTCACATTTCTACCAGCTCTTTGGTAAAGAAGAAGAAATAAAAACAATGTTAGTTTGATAAATTCTCAAAATAACAGTTTGACAAAAAATTGAAGAGGGTTAATCCTCCATGGTTGCAACGGAAGAATTAAAACAAATGATGCAGAACAAAAGGTTAATTTTAGAAAGAACCATCATAGAAGAGAAGAGAGGGGCTCGAAATTCTTCACTGTAAAATCATAAAAAGGGGTTAGCGGTGAATCTGGTAGAGATTGAACCTGCAATAGAGAGTGAACAAAGGAAATAACAACTTACCTCGAGAAGCTTAAACCTGCAATAGAAAGTGAACAAAGGAAAGATGAGAGGCTATTTTTAATGATTTGAAATTGATTATTAGTAGAAAAATGAATGTGAATCTAGGCATAGAGAGTTGGTTGGGGTTATTTGAAACCTGATGATGTTTCTGTCAATTTGCGGGTTGGTTACTTCAATCGATAACCCTAAAAATCAACAAACAATTGGTTAATAGCAGCCAAACTGTGATGTTTTGATGGTTACTTCAATCGATAACCCTTTTACGATTGTTACCCCTAAAACGCATATACAGTCTCCTTAATCTGATACTGGTGCGAGGGCGAGAGATGTCCAGTGCTTAGGCGCAAGTGCGATTGTTGTGGTGGTGGCCCGATGGTCTTTGCGGTGAGTGTGAAGGTGGAGACGGCAGTGGCACGGAGTAAGTTTGAAGAGAGAGAGAAATGGGAGAAGTCTGAAGAAGAGACGGCGAGTAATCAGGGGAGGCGGAAGCGAATCAATAATTACCATCCGCTGGTGGCTTCGAGTAGATGCAGATCGGTGGCGACCTGTTGTTTTTCGGATTTTGGCGGTCCAGATCGGTGGCGAGCTGTTGTTCTTCGGATGTTGGCGGCCAGATCGATGGCGACGGAGACGCTTGGTTCTCGATTTGGAAGACGGGAAGCGATGGCGAGTGGTGGTGCCTGGATCGGAATGTGGCGGAGTGGTCCGAAAAAGAATGGTGGCGGCCGGATCCGATGGTGGCTGCCGGATCGGAAGGTGGAGGCTAAGAGGATGTCGGCTGATTTTTTGGGAGCATTAGGGTTTCACGAGAGGATGCCGACTGTTTTGTGTTGAAAGTAAACGAGGGTTTCTTTTTCTGTTTTGGGCAAGCTCTGACACGCGTGTAATTGTGTTCCTGTTTATTCGTTTCCATTTTTAGTGCATAATAACATTGTAACATAGGCATGATAATTTGTGGGTTGTGTATTAAAACTTGTACAGTCTTAAAAATTAAGACAAACATGCATTAGAGGGTTGTAATTTATATATGGTTTATAGTATAGAAGTATAGATATATATATATATATATATATATATATAATCCGGATCCACAAGGACCCGACCAAAAATGAAACGGATCCACAAAGATCCGCGTGACAAAAAGAAAAACGAACGAAAAAAAAAAGTAACAATGAATGAACAAAAATACGGGAATTATATATATATATATATATATATATATATATATATATATATATATATATATATATATATATATATATATATATATATATATATATATATATATATATATATATATATATATATATATATATATATATACTAGTTGTGTACCCGCGCAATGTGGCGGGACACAAATTGTTAGGGACGAACATCACACGGTTCGCAATGTTTCGCTAAAACAATCAAAAAACCGTAGAGTTTAAAAACTTGTGTGAGTCGTAACTAATGCAATTTAAGGAGAAATTAACAAAATTATATAAGAATAGACCATATATAAAATCTGCAATAATATATGACTCATCGTACTATCAAAACTAAATCCAACCATGTTAAATGATCAAGTTTGGATATGAAATCTAAAACGTTAGACCATTGGATCTAAAACTTCAAATCTTGTAAATATTTATCCTAACAAAATGTATGTGTTACATTTTGTGTTATATGTAATAAATATTTATCGTATAAAATCGTAAATTCAAAACCCAATTATATATTAAATTTGATAATAAGCGTGATTTACTATAATGAAATGTGCAATAAAAAAAATAAAAAGTCATTTAATATAAATTAACAAAATTAAGAAAATAACAAGATTGATAAGTTTTTGGGTTGATTAAATATAAAGGTTTTTGTTTTTTTATCATTCAATAAGTTAAAAATATAGATTTTACATTGGTTTTATTATCTTTTATTGTGGGTTACGTTATTTTTTGTTAAAAACTTAGACTTAGTTGGTCAAAGGAGGGTTGGAGCATCAGTGATGAGGGAGGAAAGTTATGTTGGGGCAAATCGACGATTTAGGGAGGTAGGATTGCACAAAATGATTATGCCTATTTATTTTTTTTATATGAGGGGTGTAGTTCGTAACAGAAATCATGGGTCAATAATGACAATAATAATATATATTTAACATATGGATAAAATGTTAATTTGATATTGACCACATCAAGCTAAATTTAGTATATTAAGGTGAGTGATAAATTTAGAACAAAACGTTAATTGTGGGTTTTTTCCAAAAAATATATTTTTTAAATTTCCCATAAAAAATTTTAAATAATATTCTTAAAAACATGATATTATAAATCATAGCATGATATTCATTTTTATTTGTTTTGATGTAAGACATGTTTACCTATTAAATACCCAAAACTATCGATGTTATAGAGTATTTACTAACCATTATTGAAAATAAAAATGTCCATACTTTTTGTGAAATGGTAACGTATTTTAGATCAAATGAATAAATACAAGTGTGTTTCATCATAATGCAAATTGCAAAATATAAAACTACACAAAATGTCTTAATTTACAACCAAAAACAACAAAAAACATTGATAGAAGATATTGTTTAATACAGGTATCAACCAAAGGCATGCTCCCATGGAACATCTTGTATAAGAAAGAATTGAAAGCGTGCTATTTATTGGCTTTATCCCAATGTAAAATAATCATAAAGTTATGCAGATTAAACTATAAGCTAATAAAATGATGATTAAAAATTAATACAAAGACTTGTATTAAATTAGTCACAACATGTATAAAACTGGACTTGGAAGTGCTGTCGTGAATAAGTGTTTATGCCACGTTGGAGCTTTGTTATTAAAAAATGGTTTGACAACACAAATATTCACATTTACGTAATGCAATAATTTTGACAAAGAAATTTGCATTGCTATAATTTGAAGAATTTTTGGGATTATAATGTCCTAATTAGACAGAAACTAAAAGTAGAATGTTATATATTAGTGGTTTTTTCAAAGTACAATGATTAACAAAAATTTGATTAGCCAAGCTGGATGGCTTCATCTTGAATTTGATGAATTTGAGTAGCACGTTTACTGGTGTGAGATAAAACAACAACCCTATGTCCATTATAAGGATTGTTGTGACAACGTTTGGGTAACATGAAAGTCAAAATCAAATAGCCTAATGTTTTACCGGAGCATGTCTTTGTGATTGCCATTATGTCCCTGTTTTCCAAGGAAATATACCATGAATGTTCTTGGATAGGTGTTGGACAATGAAAACCAACAGCGTATATCTAAAATAGAATGATATCTGCAAATAACACTCCAAATTAACAAACATTACATATTTAATGGATTCCTAAGAGAAATTAAAAAAGGAAGCCCAACAGTGAATGTCTGAAATGGAAAAGGAGAAGGAAAAAAGAAATAAATATTTGCTAAATGAAGTATTGAAAAAAAGAGTACAGTGGAAAGGAATGGAAGATAAATACCTTCATTTGAGTAGTATTTTGATGAGGAGGCTCAATACTTATCGATTTGGGCAGAAAGCAAGATCAATTTCTAAGTGAATAACAAAGATAGTGGCATAAAAAGGAAACAATGCTTTAGGTGAAATGGAAATTTGGAACAACCTGAGCTCCTACTTTATCTTTCTTGCCACATCTAGATCGAGCTCTTGCATAACCCTTTGTATAACCAGAAAATAGATAACAAAAATTAAGCCTCAACTTTGATACCTATATCATATCATTAAAAATCACCAAACATTTCAAACTCGGATGATCACTCAAAACCACAACATTTCATAATCAAGTCACCTGTATCTCTTAAACATAAGTACAATGCTCATTAATGATGTAATTTCTTATAAAAACACCAGCTACAATTAGACTTTTGTATAAAAATCAGAAAGAAGTAATTACATTTAATAAGAATGGGAAATCATGAGCTAGACTCAACCAGATTAACAACTCCATATAATTTCCCATAGCAAGAGATTTCCTACGAATTTGAGTAACAAAATCATGCAGCTAACCAATCCACCGAGCAAATATGACTTCAAGCAAATACCTTAACATAATATCCGTGCTTGGCTTGCATCAAGATAATGAAAACCATCATTAACTACTTCCTTTGAATAAGAGACTGCACCAATTAAACAATTTTGAAATTAAACCTGGAAAGCTTACTTTATCAATGTATTTTAAACTTAAAATTTTCATGTTACAAAGAGTAACCAGAAGTAGACATCTATAGTTACCACTTGTCAGTAAAAAAATATTATAATTCTACCTGAATACCTCCTAGAACCTGAGGTTGTTGTAATGTTTCAAAACACAACAAACAACAATGTAATTGTCAAATGACCTGCATTTAAAACATAAAATACACATCAATAGGAAAGTCAAAAAAGAAAATGCACATAAAAGAACCATAACCCTAAACAAAACCATCGGCTAAAATATAACCATCCTAGAACCTGAGATTTTCAGTCATAAAAATAAAATATTTGAGATGGAAAAACAGAGTAGAAGAAAGAAAAGAGGGGGAGAGAGAGAGAGAGAGAGAGAGAGAGAGAGAGAGAGAGAGAGAGAGAGAGGGAGGGGTGATAGATTACCAATAGTGGTGGTTAGTGGTCTTGAAGGTGGTGAGTGATATGGTGCTAGTGAAGAGTGGTCCGACTCATACATCCGGTAACAATTCATAAATCACTAAATAAGATGGAAAAAAGGAACATGAAATCAAACTCATGAAACACATACATGGATACACAAAACTGAGAATTAGGTATTTATGGGCTTTTAGGAAAAAAACATGAAATCAAACTCTATTAAAACCTAACATGTTGATAGATACCTTTCTTAGTTGAGGTCTGATCATTGTCATCTTGATCTTAAGGTTCCAGCAATCATGGGTCTCAACCAGTCCTGACAAACAACATTTTGATAATTATGTTTATGAAAAAGATTAAAGAAGGTAATCAGAAATACCTATGATTCACACCACTAAAATTGAGAAAATCCCTTCTAAAAATGGAATTCCAAATACACAGAAGCGAGTTCTGTTCCTGAAAACATATAGAGTGAAAGAAAGATCAGAATATCGACTTTTGCTACCATCAATTGAAAGATAGAGTAAAAATAAACCTTAGCATCGTTCCTCCTCCAGCATACGAGGTGGTGGCGTGTGTATGTGTACACACAAACAGATGGTTCCATGGAGCATAATGGTTGTGCGTTAGAGAAAAGGAGAAGAAAATTGTAGCGGCTAGGGTTTGTAGAGGACGGAGACTCACACGGTGTGCCTGCTTTGGTGGTGCTATGGATGTAAAAGGGTTTCATGGAGAGAGAGATGGGGAATTCGATTAGGGAAGAGCAGGCGATTCTGATTTTGATGATTGATGAGGGCAGCTGTGACTCACCGGTCATCAGAACCTTCCCGGGAGTAGAAGCAACCCTAACACGATCAAAACTCAACTTTCGAACAACAAGTTTATCTATTATCATCTTTAGAACATATTCAAAGCAGCATAGTTCAAGTTAGATCACAAACACATGTCGTTAGATCACAAACACATGCCATCAAGACTTCAATTCCAAATTAATCATTCGAATCAACTAAAAATGCATCACAATTAACGCGAATAGAGAAGGCATTACAGACTTACACGACCATTTTTAACAAATTCTCACTCTGCGTTAAAAAGATGGAACCGTGGCAACCTGCAAATGTAGAAAAGATGGAACCGAGGCAACCTGTAAATGTAGAAAAAATCACTTAGTTTCGTTAAGAAAGCGTATGATCGAGAATGAGTATGATTTAGTTGCTGGTGGATTAGGGATTTACGGAAGAAACTATAGGCGAGATATGGGGAATTCATATTTCAAAATAGGGGATCAGATGAACAATTCAAAATTTCTACCGAGTGGAACCCGATATCTAAGGTGAGACGGTATGGTGGTGTGTATAAGCTTTAAAACTTGTATTTTATGCACAATCAATTGGACCTCTTAATTTTAAGAGTTTCCTTATTTGGAAACTATTTTTCCTTTTATATGTAGTATAGATAATTTTTTTTTGCAGAAAACTTGTTGTTCTAGATCAAGCAATATCGTAATACTTTTTGTTGAGAAGGTAAACTAACCCATAATCAAACTATTAATCCAAAATGTATTGTGCTTAATCATGTTGCTTTCAAGCTCAGTGAATTCAAAACTATTCCTGTATATGGAAAATTTAACAATATATGGAATATAATTTATAGTTTGCCCGATATGAAAAAATAATTCATAAGAACTTCTAAAATCACCTTCAATTCATTGAACATTCTCACAACTCGAGCCAAACGATAAATTCATAACACCACTATCAACAAAGTAATCAAAACATAATCATACTCAACAAATAGATAATTTTATCAAATTTAATATATATATATATATATATATATATATATATATATATATATATATATATATATATATATATATATATATATATATATATATATATATATATATATATATATATATATATATATATATATATATATATAATCATATTTAACAGCAAAAACATTATTTTATCACATTAAAGACTAATAAAGAGCCTTAGGAATTAATTAGTGATTACCTTGACCATTCTATTGGGGGGTGGCACGAAGCTTTTATGTAGGATACATAATCCCACATAATGTGGTCCTTGGATCTTTCTTTTGTCCAAATCGACTTGCTAATCATTCCATAACCTAGAAATTAAAATTTCAAATCAAGGCAATGATTAAGTCAAATTAAGTAAAATATATGAATAAGTATTAATTAGTGAAATAAATATACACAGAATAATCAAAGAACATCAATTGTAGTTAGCAGTGGGGCTCGGATACCTATAGTTGCGATTTACATCCATGAATTGTAGACGAACAAAAACCCCAAATCTGAAGCATAAAACTCCAACATTCAAATCGAGATAGAAACCCCCAATCAAAAACATTCTTTTAAAAACATTAGCCACTAAAAGAGACAATGCGAGAACAAACATGGATGGAGGCGATGCGGTGATTTTAAAGATGACGAATTATATGGTTTGGTTAGAGATCTGGAACATATTAAAACAAAATCACAAATATAAAATGATACCTGATTAGCTTATATCAATAATCAAACCAACCTGATAGAAAATTTCCAAATGAATACTTTCTCATTTTCAGCGAATCAACAACCAAGAAAACGATAAAAATAATAAATTTGTAAAAAAAGATGAAGATTTACATAAATCAATATATTGATTTCGTCCCTACCTGTGATGAAGATGAGTGAGATAGAGATGAGACGTGGTACGCTCTTCTTCCAGAAGGGTAGATCGAGTGAGATATATATGAGAGAGGTGTGGTAGTGTCGACGAATAAAGCGGCGGTGGCCGATGCTAGTGGTGTTAAAGAATGGGCATTGACGGTGGTGTTGGTGTAGTAAGGGAGTGAATTAGGCTTGAAGTTATAATGAGGGGATATGTGGTGTTAGGTTTTATAATAGACTCTCAAGACGAATTCAAAATTTGAATTCAAATGAAAGATGATTTACAATTCTTTTTAGGTTTGTAGATGATGATGAAGTTGTTTGACAAAGCAGCATTCAAAATTTTGAATTAAAGGTTCGTCCGCGACTGCAGATTTCCCGATTTCAAGGCCTAATAGTTGGACAACCATTTTAGATTGAATTGATCCTCAAATCACATATCCTCAAATCACATTATTGAATTGTATAACTATAAGCTTTAAAACTTGTACACTATGCATAATCAATTGGATCTCTTAATTTTAAGAGTTTCTAAATAAGGAAACCATTTTTCCTTTTTAATGTAGTATAGATATAGGGCTAGGTTACATTAAGAACCACAATTATTGTGTGGACGTAACACCCAATCAGAAGCGTAGAATCATAATCATCAACGGTTGTGATTAATAACAGAATATTAATTATTTTTAATTAAAAGAAATATCAACTTTCCAATTATATTATTCTAAAGGGTAATATGGACTTTTTATGCTTTTTCAATTTTGGAATGTGAGATTTTGATGGGATTAAATTCCGAATTTAATTTTCATTTCAATTTCAAATTCGAAATTATTTTCAAATTCAAATTTTAATTCTGTTACATTTCTAATAAAATTGTATAATTAATTTCAGTTCTTAATCATTTACATTCTATTAGAATGAAATACAAAAGCATACATCAGAATGACTGGTATTCTTAAAGAATGGTACTGCATATATTGAAAGTAGGTTAAACATTCTGATAGAATGAAATACAAAAACAGATTTACTTTGTAAGAGAATTACATTCTAAGCGAATATACAAAACAGAATTACATTCTAACAGAATTACATTCTGTCAGAATGACAGCCTTGAACTCAAACTCTAGATCTTCTTCTCTATTCCTTGTATGTTTTGAATGCACAAAGAATGAACATGCAACATCAGAATGATCTTCCCTGTTAGAATGAATTGATCCCAAATTACAAAATCATACAAAAACATTCTAATAGAATGATACATATATAACTTCAGTAGATACATTCTTGTTCGATGGATGTATTTTCTAACGGAAGACTCAATGCATCAACACATCTAGGCATCAGAAATGCACAAAAGTTCATCGCAAGAAGTATTGGCTGATTGAGAGGGGTACACTCACCGTGTATATCAACGATGGGATTTGAAACCTTGATATTCTTGAAATCCATTATGTATTGGCTGATTGAGACCGAAAGACGACCATAAATTTGTATGCACATAGTGAACCCTATAATCGCAAGGAATAGGAGGCTGATGGCGGCAGAGATTTGCGACCTTCGATGTCCCCCTTCCGGCGCCGTTTCCGGCCAGCAGCAATGTATTGCTGCTCGATCTATCCATCTAAATTTCCCGCTGTCTCTCCTGACCTTCTCTGATACAGATGTGATGCAAACATAAGGCTCACCTCGGTTTCTCTATCTCTCAGTCTCTTCTTCTCCTTCCCGATCGAACCATAAAAACACGCACATACAAACCAGCCTCGATTACAGCAATCAACC
This sequence comes from Cichorium intybus, assembly GCA_023525715.1. Classification (NCBI taxonomy): domain Eukaryota; kingdom Viridiplantae; phylum Streptophyta; class Magnoliopsida; order Asterales; family Asteraceae; genus Cichorium; species Cichorium intybus. The sequence continues at coordinate 41,237,696 of CM042017.1, read as the reverse complement.
CGCCTGTTTCCAATCTCGTTAGTATTCCTCTGCCTCGCTCCCTTCTTCTCTCGTCCCATTGCTCTCGATCTCTTGCTGTTTACCAGAGGCGTGAATGTGGCAGAGGTTATTTAGGGATGTCGATGGCAGCTAGGGTAATAGATCAAGATTCCATAATTATAGGTTCAGTTACCTTAATTATAGGAATATATTTAAATTGAATTAAATGATTTATAAATCAAAAGACAAAAATACCCTTGACTGATTCTCGTCTCTGATTGGTCCTTACGTCTACACAATAATTGTAGTTTATATTATATCCTAACTATATATATATATATATATATATATATATATATATATATATATATATATATATATATATATATATATATATATATATATATATATATATATATATATATATATATATATATATATATATATGAGAAATCATTTTGGACTTCTGTATTTCATTTAATAATTTTTTTGAATTTATATATTTATTTGAAATTTTTATTTCACCAAATTAGCCTAATTTATTTTTGGCCTATAACACATATGTTACAATTCATTTGTCTTGTGAGCGACGGTTTCAGACAAATTTGTCAGTGCCATGATGACTCTTTTTAAAAGGGACAAGAATATTCTTTTGTAAGGCTAAAGGGAGTGGTGTTGGAGGCACCATCCTCCATATCAGCAAAACCCCTCCAAAACCCCTTTCATAGCCGTTCAAGAGGCACCACGGAATGGTGTTGGAGATTGTTGGTGGCAACGTAGAAGAGAAAGAGAGAGAACTGAAAGAGGGAGAAGAGAGAAACAGAAGAGAGAGAACGCGGCAAACAATTGCCGCTCAAGCCTTGCCGCTCGTCGATGCCGCACCCGGGGGCCGGTGTTGCCGCTGGCATGCCTTGCCAAATCAGCTACCACTGGCAAAAAACCATCTCACTCCATGCAGCCTAAGTTTCTAGTTTATCTAGGTCCTACATGACTTGGTTTCCTAGTTTTTGTTCGTGTACTATCCTGCCAGCTAACCTTTTATTTTCTTCGTCAACAACAACTTTTTGTGCTTCTATCTTAGGAGGGTTTATGTCACTCCAATTAAAAGCTGATTTTGTTTTTTTTCTTGAATAAACTTTGATGAGTTGGTTTTAAGGCATGTATGACAAAGAAGATGTTGTTTGAACTTCACTTTTCGAATTTGGACTCTCACCAACTACACGATTTTTTATTTTAAAGTTTATTGGTGAAATGTTGGTAAGTTTTGAAGTTTCGAAAGAAGTTTTGACCGAATCACCAGATATGGTCGATGTGACAGAATTTGTTTTGGTACAATTTCCTAAAACTGATTTTGACGAACGATGAGTTACAACAATATTTTGAAATGAGACAATCATTTTGTCACTAGTAGTTGAAATGACTACTCTAACGCCCCAAATTTTTCATAAAATTTTTTTTCAAAAGCGCAATAGCTGAAAAATCTCATATTTCAAAAAGTGTGTTTCTTAATAAACAAAATGTTATTCATGACCTCGTGTCATGCCTTGAAATTCCGGTCCCAACAAAACAATTAAGTTTAAAAATATTTAAAGAATTTTGGGGGTTACAAACTCAGATCATAACAACCATAGTAAAGCCTTAAAACATCATAAAGCTAATGTTCCGTAATTACACAATAATTCTACCAAAAATTCGGCATGACCTTTGGGCTAAATGGATAAAATCCATACTGACTCGACTCAAAATCAAGATAGCCCAAAAGCATTACGGAACATAACAAGAATTTACAATACAACTACAAGGGTTGTTCTAACCATAAGCATCACATCTCTCAATTATACATCATAACTATACCGTTTTATAAGTACTTTATCTTCTGATCCTCTTTCTATCTACATTCCAAGTGGCATCTTCTAAGTCTTTTTCTTCTATCATCTGGTAATAAACTTCATGTTTCTGAGTATATAGCATTTAAAACAAAGATACATAAGACAAATATGTCTCGTGAGATACATGGGTTTTAGACTCAAACAATTGTAAACATAACATATAACATTTTCAAAACCTTTGTAAGCAAATAATGTATTGCCACTGTTTGTTATGTAGATCATAAACAAATCATATCATAATACTTGTTAGCAAAACCTTTATAATTGAAGCACATTGTCATTTTGCTTGTAAAGCCTTTCCATAATAAATTTAATAAAAATCTTACCAACATAACAGTTTCATTACTTAAACTTTCAAACCTTTATGAACAGTTTTCATATAATGACACTAGTTGTCAAAACCTTTCATACGTCATGTGAAAATTTTTTGCTTTCAAAGTCCTTTAAACAATCAAGTAAGAAAACTTGAAACGCAGTGTCTTTCTTTTTCTTTCCTTTAGTTTGACTGGCATTTGATCATGATAGTATTTTTATACTTAGGGCCTTAATCACTCTTGGTGATACCCCAAGTCTGGACTGAGATGGTGAGAACATAATCAAACCATCTCAGCGTCATATCACATGCTTTGACAGGTATGTCAACATGCGTGCTTTTTATACTTAGGGCATTAACCCCAAGTCTGGACTAGGATGGAAAGAACATAATCAGTCCACCCTAGCGTCATATAGTTTAGGAAATCTACTTCGCGAAGGGGTTGGTACCACCCTAGTAGACTCCTCTGGATTCCCTTGCGGGAACGTCATCCCCCGGGTACAAGAACATTTCCATTACTTCATATTACTGTGCATTTCATATCATAATACCAGTCCATTAAAAACGCATTGAGGCTAGATGCCTAAAACTTTCTTTCATAACAATATGGCTTATTGCCAAATCTTACTTTCAAATCTTTATGGCTTGATGCCAAAACATATTTTCAATTCGTTATAGCTTAATGCCAAAACATACTTTCAAATTTTTATGGCTTAATGCCAAAACATACTTTCAAATCTTTATGGCTTGATGCCAAAATATACTTTTCAAATCATTTCCAGCTTAATATCAAATCATACTTTCAACACATAACGGTAAACTTTCATAAGCATGTCATTGATAGATAAACTTGCATATTATTTCATAGTTGGAAGTCACATAAAACTTTGTCAATACTTGCTAATTCAAGCTTTAAAACCATTTGGGAAAACTATTACTCATAAAATAATGAACATAACATTTAACATAAAACATTTAGTAGTTAAAACTTGTTGCTATGTACCCAGTAAAAATCCTCATGTACTCACCTTGGCTAGTTAGAGAAGTCTAACTAGGATTACTTCTTCCCGTTGTCTTTTCCTTTCCTTCAACTTTACTCCTTAATACCTAAGAGTTCATTTAACATTCTAGTTAATACAAACTAGGCCTTAATAGCAATTAAAGACCTCTTAATCTACATCTTAATAGATTCATATCACAATATGCTTATGATATTCATAAATTCTTCTACGTACTCTTAATTTCCATAACAAATTCTTTCCTTTATAAATTACATAATCATAACCTTTTATGCTCAAGGTATAATCATAAAACCAATAAGATTATTTTTTTGTATGCATATTATAACATTTCTAAACTTCTTTCATTAGTTCATTTAGACTTCCATCATGCTCTTTAACACTTCTAATTACTCATAATACATCCCTATATGCTAGGAATGGTTTTCTTTCAATTCTTTGAACATTATATTAACATATACATTCATATTCCCAAGTGGGACATAATCTGCCGAAACAAGATACCCTGTACAAAAAACGACATAACTCACTCTAGGAAAATCGAAACGACTCACCTCTTTTTGATTTAGAAACTAGACATCTGTAGGTTTCTTTTCATATATGGCACACAATTTTTGGCATTGTATATTTGTACAGTTTTACAGTTTAAGTTGACGTAAAAATTCTGTCAGAATACTTTCTTACTTTCATTCTTGTACGTTATGAAATTATATAACTTACGAAATTACAATTTCATATACTTAAGGTCATTCTTTAACCCATTAAGCACTTAATTCATTGGTAATCCTCAAGGGAATCATTCCAGGACCTATCTAACCATTCTTTATAGAGTTTCAACCATGGAATCAATGATTCCATTCCATGTTCAAAAATTACTCGTTACTTCAATTTGCATCAGAACCGGATGTAACCAGAAACAAACAACACCAGGTGTTTTCTTACATCTAAATCAACATTTGTGACTTAATAAAAACATTAAAATCATTGTAAATCTGTTAAACCCAAAATCTATGGTTCTTGAGTTCAAAAATCACCATTCTTGAAATTAACAACATGCAATGGATGTAATGTGTTTCTTTGATGATTAGAACACTAATTAATAGATGGAATCACTGAAATAATCTCATCCATAAACTGAAATTCGGATTACAGTAAACACCCAACAAGAAAATTGGGTTTTCTAGCTTAAGAAGATGATATCTTACTTAGGGTTTATGAATTTACCTTCAACTTGTCCCAAATCAGAAAAAATCAGAAGTGTTCTTGACTATCTTTATGAAAATCGGACCTGTAGGAGATTCTCATAAACATTAACTTGCCAAATTCGACATGCATCAACCATTTTCGATCTCAGAAGCTAGGGTTTGAAGATTAAACATGTACCTTTTAAACCTTGGCCAAAAATTTGAAATCAAGAGGTTAACTTGATCTTTCCGCACAAAATCGCTGCTCAAAACCTACGCTT
>CM042017.1:41225531-41228031 GCA_023525715.1 Cichorium intybus | reverse complement strand
CTCCTTAGACAATCTACAATTCAATTCATGACAGTCTTGATTCACTACTTACTTCCAAAAAGTATGAATGACTGTTGATATTTGAATAATCATATTATTCGGGAAGTAAAACATGCAAAAGTGAAACGATAATCTGACTGGTAGCTACTCCTGCTCATTACCAAGTCTCCACGAGGTAATCACCGAGTCAGATATATTATAATACTATTATATGTGTTTCTAGGTTTCTATTAAACTTTCAATTAAGATTTATATCTATGTCTATATTAAATGACCTTTCACTCTTTCTATGTATCCAAAAATGTCTTACATTGATACACTTCATTACAGATAATCCAATCGGATACTCTTTCGATGATATCCCAATTTGTCATTATGTCTTTCTCTCTCCCAACTCCATTCCGGAAATGGTGATGTGTACTATGACTTCCCATGGTTCTCGGGGTCTTTAGTCTACATGACTGCACCCTAAGACTATTTCGAGGTGTTATGATGTACCGGTGAACCACACGCGCTCCATCAGAATACCAACGAAACTCGTTAACCATGACGTCCCTTAGCACCACGTCCTGATGTTAATAATTACATATTTGAAACTCCTTTCAAATTATTACTATCACATTCACACCGATCATTTCCCAATAATTTTTCACGTGTATTCAAATAATCCATGCAGTATTCTCAACCAGGTTATAGTCTGAATCCAATTTACTATGCTCTAAGCATCAAGTCATCAGAACACGTTCATGGCACTTCTGATCGATCCAAGGAGCTCGTGGAATCAGATCTGTTGTATTACAATCTTTTTCAGAATCAAAGGATTACTTATAATCCCTGTGTGATGATTTTCGGAAACTATTCCTTTTGGAGACATGTATCTTGAATCTCATCAAGATCATACAAATACTGGCAGGGTCTATACACGTGATTTCTTCTATCCGATAGATGCTTGCAACTACGTGAGTGTCTTGTACCTTCTTTATATCATTCATGTCAAGTCATCACACTTTGCAATGATAGGAAACTCCTTTCCTGGAGTTATGCATCTTGAAGATCATATTGGCAGAGTTTTGATCTATCTAACAGATGTTTTCCATCACTTGAATATAGTGAACCATCTCTTAATGCCAAGTCATTACACTTTGTAATGATAAGAGACGTTTCCTAGAAACAGTATGTAACCGACATACAATGGTGGGCGGATATCAACGATGCTCCCACTGGCTTTGACACGGTTGTTAGACTCTTTCAGACTATTCACAAAATCCAAACCTTTTGGTACATTTTGAGAATCCGAAGTCCAAACCTTTTGACATAATTATAGGAATCTTTCAGGCTATTCACAAAATCCAAACTTTTGGCATATTTTGAGAATCTGAATATCCTTTCTTGCGAGGTGCCCGTGGGATGAATCTCGAGGCCATGTACCTTTTGTATTGGCATGCTCTTTATGGGTTCTTATTAGTGTGCCGGTAAACCACACACGCTCCACTAACGACTCACAATGTGCAACGCAGTATCCTTTCAGATTTCATCTTCTATTGAGAGCGTTTCTCTCGGAATCAATTGCTTGACTCTGAGTGTCGCCTCACTCAACCAGATGTGCTCTAAGCATAAGTACATTTCTATCTATGTCACTTTCTTTTGATGATTCAATTACTCCCACAGGTTCTTAGACCAGGTGTAAAATCAGTCAAAATGTCAAATAGACTGTGTCTCGCCTTTTATTCTCTTATTTGGCAGCAACCGGGCTCACCAATGCTTCCAAGTAGTAGGATTGCTTATCCATACCAACTTAGTGTTTTACCACTAATCGGTATGTCACCCAGATCATAACACCTTATGACGGTGACCAATATTACTGGTTAAGCGAAGAGAAGAGTATGTCAGGTTTAACAGGAATCTGATTCCTGGTCAAGGCCTATTAATGACTATAGGTTCTTTCACTTGGCTAATCCTTAAACTCCTTCAAGATTCTTCTTACTCCCACTGTTTCCTTAGAACATAAGCTCTTTCTAAAAGGACTCTTCTTTCAAAGGTACAGGTGGGATGGCCAATGGAACGACACTGGTGATCAGTATTATGCATGTTATGAGGTTCGGACGAACGCTACACGACCCTGGACTTTCAATGTACAAGTAGGGATGAACCTTGCTTTACATTTCAGACGGTGTCTATGCAACCTACTTAGTCTAAGATGTGGTCTGCATATGCTTTTATGGTTTGACTGGTTGAATATCCAATTTATCGAAAACTAATTGGAAGTGTATCTTATACATCGAGGATCGAACTGTTTCGATCAATGCTCGATCATCTTCCCTAAGACACATTATAACCATTAATGTTATTGGAAGAGGATGAACTGTGAAACATTTTCTCAGTTTATGTTGTCACCCAGATTCTGTTGATCTTATACTTCCTTTGAGGTCCTTGAACGGTTCAAGGTTTCAATCAATCGCTTATTCTGATAAGCGAAGCCATATTTGTCATACTAATTGAC